>KV426103.1:4862-96856 GCA_001632375.1 Exidia glandulosa HHB12029 | reverse complement strand
GACTCCTTATATGCGCCTCCTAATCGCGCTCAACAGTCGCCGCGCCTCATCCGACGGGCCCCTGATGCGCCAGACGTCGAAGGTTTGAACGAAACGAACTTTAACGATACATGGTCGTGCATCTTGTGCTGCGCACAAGCGGACACTTCGACCCTCCTCTTCAGTATATGTAGCTCTAGCCCCACACAAGTCCACTTTCACATCTAACATACCATGTTATACTGTCTTTCACCGTTCACCTTCAGCTGTATTACTTTTCTTACTTGCTCACATAGATACCCCATGAATGTAAGAGTCGTTGAGCGAAATCATTTTGAACCTAATAGCCAGCTGGCGGCTCTTGAGTATATTATACGAGCTGTAAAGATATGCACGAAAGGAAAGGAACGAGAGCCTCTTTGGCTACAAGTAGAGAGCGAGCGAGTGAGTAGTGCGTAGCGTAAATGACGAGTCAATCGTAAAGGAGAATCGTGCCAGGGACGATCATGAAGAGAAGAGAGAAGAGCGACTATTTGCTACATGGTGGGACTGGGAACGAAAGCCATCGTGATGTGAGGAGCGTATGAGTGTCCGAGAAGAAACCTAGCCTGTGGTGAGTGGAATCATTGCTTGCGCGGAACGAGCGTGCGCGTGGGCGGCATAGACGGCTGCGAGTACACCGACGACGCGCAGTACGCCTCCGAATCGTAGCTCGACTGTCTCTGCAGCGCCCGAGCCGGCGGCGGGAGCTCAAGCCACTCCCTCCCCGCGTCGCCATCGCGCAGCGGGTTGGGACGCGGCGGCGACGAACCGAAGACGGAGCTGTGTCCGAAGTCGGTGCTCGCGTACGAGCGCACGCTGCGTGGCGTCTGCGACTTGGGGAGTACCTCGTCGCTGCCTTCGTCAAACACAAACGCGAGCTCGAGCTCGGCGATTTGACGCGTTAGAGTCTTGGGCGGCGGCGTTGGCGGTTCGGAGCCGGGCGTAGTAGGTGAAGGTGTTGCGGGTTCTGGGTTGCTCGGGCGCGTTGTAACTGGTGTGGGCGGGAGCGTTGCGTCGACGCGAGGTGGAGGCGGGGGCGTTGCAAGGCGCGGAGGGCGAGTGGGCACAGGCGGGCCGGGACGGACGGGGAACGCAAGGTCGATACCAGGACGTCTAGCGCGCTGCGCCCACGCTGGCGGTCTGCTGGTGTCGAGACGCGAGGGCGGGGGTGCCTTCATGTTCTGCACGATGCGGTACAGCGAGAAGCGGGAGAAACGCGTTTGCACGGGCTGCTCGTGATGCGAGCCAAGTTGCACAGAGTCCGAGCTGCCAGTACCAGTGCCCGTGCCGTTCGACTCGAGGTCGACATTGCTCCACTTCTCGCGCACGGAGTCATGTCCCTCGACGGGCATAGGCCTCGATATGTGCATACGCGGAGAGCTGCGCGTCGTCGAGATCTTGCTCAAGCGCGAGGCCGAGGACGAACGGAACCATTCGACTTCAGCAATGTCCGCATTCCACAAGCTCGAGGTGATGCACGCGTGCCCGACGGAGATGGCCAGGAAGATCAACGCGACGATGAGAACTACAAAAAGGATAAGAAATGAGCCACAGTGATACGCTGTCTTAAGGGAATACGCACTAATCAAGGAGGCAGCCCAGCTGAGCGAGATCATGCCTAAATAACGCTCGCAAGGCTCGTCCGCGAGTATTCCTGCCACGATGTCTGTCGGAGAGGACGTCGCGGGTGCTGCGATGTGGCATAGTGCAGACCACGAGCCTGTGGTCAACAGGACCGTCGCACCTATATGAAGCTTTAGCACTTCGAAACAAGCACAAGAAGGTGCAACAACTCACTGAAATGGACGAGTGCCAGAATACAGACCCACGAAACCTCGAACCAGACACGGGAAAAGAACGCGTTGTCTACCCAGAGACCACAAAGTGCACTGCGATGCCGAGTTCAAGTCAGCGAAAAAAGTAGTATACGAGACACGGCGGCGTGGTTTACGCACAGAGGAACAAGGACGATGGTCGCACAAGACGCGAGAAGGATCAATACAAGGCCAACGGGGACTGTAAGCGAAAGGGAGCCTTGTCAGCACACGAACTAGCACAGAAATCGACGCGGACGCGGACGCACCTGCAGCGCCAACGTGGTGGCAATTCGCCACTGCCGCGCCAGCGAAGCCCAGTAGCAAAACGTTGAGTAGAAATAGCACAGCTGTTGGCAGGTCGCGGTGTTAGCCAAAATTATAGACCGCATTGAAGGCGACGGACGTACGGTGTGCAACGACACGGATGTAAAAGAACGCGTGCATGATTATGAGAGATTTCGCGCCTAAGGCGAAAGGAGACGAGACGAGAGGGAAGGTGGGATACGGGACGGACGATTAGAGCGGAAAGGAGGACGACGGACCGTGGCTTCGCGGTGCGACCTTGATATTTATGGGAAACCGGTACGCGCGAAGCGTGGCGCTTCAGTCAGTTAAACGAGCGTGGTGTGAGGGACATCCAAAAGCGGCGTTCGAAGCGCGGGGAATCAGCGTGGTTGCTCATTTCCCAAAAGTACAATGAGAGAGGCACAACACGACCACCACGGGAAGCGCCGGTTTGTTGTACTCTCCACGTGTGCGGATTGTCGCCGATCGGGGGCTTCGATTTCCAGTGCGAGTTCCGAGTTCCAACATCATTTTCCTATCCATGAGCACAAGTACGTACATGGAGCGGCAACGGATGTCGTGCGATGGCGGCGTAGGCCGGTCAAAGATCGTGAGGGAGAGAGAGCGTATGCGAGAGCGCGACGAGTCGTAAAAGAAAGTGTTCTGCCACCAGTGCAAGAAAAGGGCCGGGCCGCTCACTTGCGCTGAGCGCGGTCTGGCCGCTTGCCTGTCGTGTTGAACGCCGACAGACCAGACAAGTTGAGCGGTGGCGGACGGTGTTTTGGCCGAGGCCCTGTTGGCTTGGGACGAGGCGCGGGGGTTGCGCTCGCCTGCAGGGCCAAAGGCTTCAGTCCACCGACTGAAGAAGAAGGGGACGTCGACGTCGGGGACGAGGACGTCGAACTGGCAGGACTAGACGCCGCACTCTGTTGCGCCGGCGAATCAGAGTTCGGGGTCGTCCACTGTCCAGACGAAGGTGAAGAACCCTCTTGCTGTACGACAGCCTGTGTCTGAATGCGGGGCTGTAGGAATTGGGGATAGAGTGGAGGCGTATCGGTTTGAGAGTGTGGACTGGGGACCACGCCTGTTGCACGAGTGCGTTGTACGTTGGGGACGGCGAGCGACATGGACTTGTCGGATGAGGTATCCTTCGCGGTGGCGTACTTCTGGTACAGAACGGCCTGTGGTTGGACGCCGATGTTGTAGACAGGCACCTGCTTTTCGCGGATTGTAGGCAGTACCGGGCTACTGGGTCCGCTCTTGATCTCTTGCTGGGCAGTCGAGAACCAGGCGACGTCGCGCATAGCACTCTGCCATATTCTGGAGTTGCCGGACGCGCTCATCAAGGTGCAAACCACCAAGGCGGAGAGGTAAGCGAGCACTGGATCGTGGTCAGTGCATGCGGTGGTTGAGCGGGCGACTAGAACGCACAGGTAACCGTGGACAGCCAGGCGAACGCTTGAAGGACCATCGAAGAGACGCAGGCGTCCTTCCAAAAGTCAAGACGAGCTGGAGAGCGAAGTTAGCGACGCGTCAAATTGGGCGAGGGTCGCATACCGATTGGCGCGCAAGAGTCTCGTGGTCCAGCAGCGGTGGCTGCTGCAGCACCAGCTGTCGGGCGAGTCAGACGAGATAGAGCGGTAGAGTTGAAGCCGATTACCGAGGTTCAAGACCCAGAAGATGGAGACCCAGGTGACTGCAAATGTATGAGGTCGGCGATTCGGTCCCTTGACGACGCGACGCACTCTCGAACCAGACGCGACTGGTGGGGGCAGACTTGCTGACAATCTCAATGGGTACCCTGGGACGGAATGAGCACAAGAAGAGGGTGGGTGGGTGTGGCGCACAATACGAAGATGTTGAGCATGCCAAGGACGGAGACGACAATGAGGTATACGTCGATTTGTAGAATGGGCGCTGTGGGAGCGAAGACCCTCGTCTGGGACATGTTCCAAGCTGCTATGGCGGAGAGAATGATGGAGCAGATTGTGAAGACCGCTACAGAGTTGTGAGTGTGTGGCCGAAGTGGCCGGGGACAAAGAATTGCTCACTGAGAGCGACGTAACGTGCGGCGAGGAAGGCGTGCATGGTGGTGTATTTGGGGGATGGAGCCAGTCCAGGGAAAAGGGGGGAAAGGGAGGGAGGGAAGAGAGGGAAGAGGGGAGAGCGTCGAGCGGGACTGAAGCCAAAACACGACACGGCTCTCCCCGAAGACAACTTGGCGTTCTCGCTGCCCGACGCACCCGGCGCACATGCTGGCGTATGTGGACATGGCTCAAATTTGCCTCCACTCCGCTCTTTACTGCCAGGGCACGCTCTTCGTCAGTCTCCATCACTCCCGCTATTTCTTCTCTGAACGACTTCCAGGCTGGCTGCTAACGCGAGACGCGTCTCCGAACCACTTGCCACTCGCTCAGTGTCACCGACGAGAGCGTCACAGTCAATCGCGCGCGGTGTCGCGCAATCTCGACGCAGCGACGCAGCACCCCGCTCTCGACAAGTGAACCATCATGAGCCCCCAAAGCGCGCGTTACCTTCGACTGTGCTCGGTCTCCCGCCGCCGCCGCCGAGGCCCAGGTTGACGCGCGAGGAAATGGTCGCGAGGTACAGGAATCCGCCACACCCGCACGCGTACGGTTTTCGTGGTCCTCCGTCTCCAGAGCGCCTGCGAACTCTCGCCAGAGCTGAGCGTGACCGATACAAACCTGCTTCATTCACCAAAGGCAGCAAAAACGCTGCTCGGCCGGCGTCACGACCTACGCCTCCTCAGAAGTCGTCCGAGGACTACAAGGAGAAGGAATGGGACGTCTTCGTCGATTTGAATCGTGCTCGCAGCGAACCAGCCGCTGCCATAGCTCACGACGACCGTTCTCTCGTCCAGTTCTACCACCTCCTCCCGCCTAAGAGCGAGCCTGACCCCGCGCTGCTCCTCACTCGCTTTCTGGAGTCTACCTCGGACGAGTCTCTGAGTCGGTACAACGCCCACGCCATCATCAACCTCTACCATTCCGCCCAGCACTGGGAGTCCTCTCGATCCCAGAAGACCATGACGAGCAGACATTATAGCCTTCTCATCGCGCTGTTTGGTGCACTATCTGTCATCACCTCCGCATACGAGTCTACTCTACTGCCACGCCGGGCAACACCTTCGGCATTGCTCGTGCAGATGATCCCCCAGGCCTACTCCGACCATTGGAAGTTCATCAAGCTTGTGGCAAAGGATAAGGAGGAGGCAGGCTTTTCGACTGGGCTCATCGATCGTTATTGGCTCATGCGACAGGAATCGGCCGCGGCAGTGGCTATTCCTGAGGAAGGTACGCACAGAGAACTTGTGTTTTTCTTCTCGTTGATTCTCATGACAACATCACAGAGCGAATCTACCGTCGCAGGGAGTTTAACGCTCACTTAAAGCGCGCGATGGCATACCATCGTCGTTTGCACGTACAGGAGCCACTCTTTCATACAGACATCTGCTCGACGCTCGTTTCTCATGGTGCTGAGGTCCATGCCGATCATGTCCTTGACCAAATGGGTCGCATTCTCCTCGAAAGACCAGGCTTGGATCCTCTTCTGCGGAAGGTTCTCTGGCAGCTAGCTCTTACGCGCAGTGACATCTCCAGTGAGGCGCGGAGCAGGTTCGCAGACGTCGTCAACGCGCACCTTACAGATGCAGCAGCGCAGGACAAACCGTCTTCTCCTCGTCCTCCACCGAGGTCCGTCACAATGAAGTCGGGGGAGATCATAGTCGATGTCGCTCCGCCGACCCTCGACGACGTATATGTTGCGCTATTCCGCGTTGTGACGTCCTCCTTCGACATGAGTACGTTCGAATGGCCCGACATTGCCCAATGGGCCCGCACGGAGGTGACCGCACTCCTTTCGCAAACCCATTCGTCGTCGCACGCCGACCTTTTCTGGCAACATATCATACTCCTCGCGACTGCCAGTCCCAGCGCGCTCGAGGTACAGGCGACCCAGTCTCCTGACATCCAGTTGGGTGACGACGTATATCGGCGGAGGTGGATTTTCGTGTGCTCGCTTCTCGCGATACTCCGTGTTTGCGAAGCGCAGGCGTACTCTGCAGACGCGAACACGCGCAGGGTACTGTCGTCGTTCTGGAATATGTGGCTCACTGCGCATCGGGCGTCGCCGCATTCGTGTCCTGCGCCCGTCGAGCGAGCAATACTTTTGGGCTTCATCCGTACTGCCGGCTTGGCGGGCGATGAGACGCTTTTGGACGAGATTATAGGCGCGCTGCCTACTTTGCAGCACCTGCTTCTCAAGTACGAGGACTATGTGCGTACAGGGCCGTTCGGCGATAGCGGTAGAGCGGGAGCAGCACTTGAGCTCGGGGCTGCATACGTCCAAATTCACGCTCGCGCCGGCAGCCTGGACTGGGCTGGCGTCTGTTGTGCTGTCCATCGCGCGAAGACTGTCACTACAGAGGATGGGCTGAACAACTACGCGAACCAGCTCATGCGGCACCTTCTCAGGCTTCGTCGATCAAGCGCTGCAGCCGAATTATACCACGTCCTGGTTGAGAACGTTATAAAGTTCGCAGACCAGACGCGCGTGGAGATGTGTCAGGTTTTTGCGCTCGAGCTGTCGACGTTCCCGCTTGCGATGCAGCTTCACGACGAGCGCGTCATGCCGCGGACCAAGATGTGCGCTGTCCTCGTCGCGCTCACTCGCGGTGTCTTCAGACAGCGATTCGCGAGGATTAATTCAACCGTCGCGCGCAACCTCGTTGCGTCCATCGACCATCACGAATATACGCCTGCACCTCGTACGCGCGAACACGCACACTTCCGATGGACTCTGGTCACTGGCGTTGCGAGCGGCGCGCACGACGCCGTGCTCGACTTGCTCGCCAAGCGCCTCGCAAAGTCGAGCGATCCTTCGTACGAATTCTTGTCCCGGTTCATCGTGGGCATTGCGGGCCAGCTATTGAAGCAGCGGCTCTTCCGCGCAGCCGCCCGCCTCCTCGACCTGATGCCTGCCCGCCATCCTGCCCGTGCGCGTCTGATTACTTTGACCATCGTACGACTCAGTCGCGGGACTGCTTACCACGTGGGACGGAAAGTCTGGCTCAAACACCGTTCGGTGTGGGTTAATGATCGACATCGACTGTCGCGAGCGGCTGTTCTCTACAAGTTCGCACGTTTCAATGCTCGTGACCCGCACCCGACGGCTACGATGACCCTTCGGAGACAGCGGTTGGAACCTCGTCGTCCGGACGTCGCGTACCGTACGGCCATGCAACTCCTCGTCAGGGCAGGGAGAATCCGCGCCGCAAATCGACTGCACACAGCAATCCAAACCGCCGGCCATGTGCATGAGAAGACTGCGTCTGTTCTAGGCAATATCCTCCTATATTCCCGCCTTCGTCCACGCCGGCAGCGTCGCCTGTTACGGCAAGTTCGCGCTGTTTTCGCAAAGCTCGACGAGCTGTGCGCATCACCGAACTTCCGACCAGACCGCGTAACGCTCAACATCGTACTGAAGGCCGTCATTCATTGGGACCTCGCGATCGACGTGTCCAAGTTGCGATACTTGTTCAATCAACTCATTGCGAGTGGATATCCGGGAGCACCCCTGCCTATTTATTTGGGTCGAGCGGAGACCGCCTTTGACATGGGGAAAATTCAACGGGTGATGCAGGACGTGCCGAGGGGACCCATCCATTTCGCTCGGCATGTACGGCCGCTCTACAGGCAGTTCATGTCTGCATTTCGAGCTCGTGGCGACTGGGAGAGCACGAGGATACTTTCGCGGCAAGTTGCTGCTCTGCGCGACCGGGTAGCCGAGAGGGAGAGAGTGCGCTTGATTAAGACATCTATCGGTCGAAGCAGAGCTCGTTATGCCCGCGAGCATGCTAGGCTGGTGTCATCGGCAGGTTGATTGTCGCGTCAGCAAATGGTGTATGATCAAGCTCTAAGCTGCCATTTCACTGTCCTTTGTTGCAGTGATTGACAGTTTGGAACGACGTATGTACTTCGATGCCCCACCCTGCACGTCCGTACAATTGAGCTCTCGTGTCTTCTATATCATGCAAGATATACAGTAGTTCCGCAATGTACATGAGGGTCCGTATGCGATAGTACAAAAACAAGAACGTGCTAGAGCCCTATCCGGGGCTCAGGCATCCACTGAGGACTCTCAGGTCTCGACGGCGGGTTTGCAAATGGGTCGGGCCATGGCATGTCGAGAGTACCAAAACTCTCGTCACTGAGGTTCCCCTCGTCGCTCATGGTCTCGTCCAGTAAGCTCGCATTCACATCCCAATCCATGGACGAGGGCAGATCGTAGGTCGTGCCCGGCGTGAGTAAGGGTTCCTCGCTTGCGTGAGCTACGTCGTCGTCGTTTCGGTCGATTAGAAGCGGCTGAACGTCTGCCTCGTCGGGAGAGGTAGATGGTGGCGGGTCGTGGAATGCAGCAAACATGCTCGGAGCTCGGGTAGCGGCACGCTTCGCTATCGAGCCTGAACTTGTAAGGAAACGTACGAAGGAGCGCACTACATCGCACTCGTCGCGGTTCAGGTTCAGGACGAGTGACGACACTCGCGCCGGCCGCAAGCGAGAGTCTTGATAGTACTTCTCTGAGCCAAGGTTGAGCGTGGAGGCCATTACAAGAATGCGAAACGTACCACATATGGCGCCAACTGCACGAGCCACACCTATTCGTACATCCACAATGGAATCGTGCGAGAGCTTGCCGAGATTCTGCCACATCTCCGGCTGCCCGAGTTCAGCTAGGCCGACGCGATCGTTCAGACAGATTGAGAGACAGCAAGCGGAGTACCTGCGGACCATGTCAGTAGGAAGGGCAAGGACGTCACATACACTCACGTATGTCGGTCTCGGAAGAACTTGCTATCAGATAATGTACCAAGCGCGCGCCGCGCAGTGGGCAGATACGAGTCAGTTGTCGAAAAAACGTCCGGTAGCTGAACGGCGTCAGGATTTCGCAGAATTAACGTTGAAACCGGACTGACCACGCTGATGGCAGCTTCCCGCACGGCAGAAACCGGGTCCTTCAACGCTCGGAGAAGGAGCGCCCAGACAACGCTGATACGAGAACGCAGATGCGGAGCGATCACGTACAGCGACGCGGCAAGAGTTTCTCGCTCGCGCCATCCCAGTAGACAATCCACCCAAATCTCTTCGAGTTCATCTCCAACGTCTTGACGGTCGTCCTCCGACAACGCCTCGAGGAATGCAGGTAACGCTACGATGGCCTTCAACCGCACGTCACCTGCAGAGGTCTCCGGAGATCGGACGGAGTCCCGCCAAACACTCAAGAGATCGTGATGTGCGTTGTCCGGCCCAATAATCTTGGCAATCTCGCCAATGCTCGCCGCGATCGTCCGTCGAACCTTGTGCACTGCGCTTTGCGAAAGATGGAAGTAGAAGTCGCGCAATTCGGTCCATCGCGATGCTCCCAATGTCAAAGCAACGGCAGGGAAGTTGAAAGCGCACGTCAGCTCGCGCGACGGGTCGGTCCACGGATTACGAGGGTCCTTGACAGGCTTGGGTGTGAGCCTTCCCGACGGATTCTGCGATGATATGGCGCTGAAGAATCCGTTGCTCGCCCATATTCGATTGGCCGAACGAGAAGACCACTCGGCAGGATCCCCCAAGAACAGGTTCAGGATTTCGGCGGGAGGGCCGTCAGGATCATCCTTGAACGCATGGATGATCTCGCCGAGGACTTCGAGCACAGATGACCGCACAGTATCGTTCTCGTCTGTCGCGTATACGGGAAGCACGTCAAGGGCGAGGACACGCCGTGCTTCAGGCGATAACCTCGTAATAATGTTCGGCAGCGAGAAAATAGCCGCCTGTCGAACGTTCCATGATGAATCGTGCAGCCAGCGCTGGAACAGCGGTAGCTGCGAGCACAGTCAGTAAAGCTACAATATGCGTGTGTCGATACCACATACAAGATGAGCGACCAGAATTTCCACCGGCACGACTTTCGCCAGCGCGCCGAGAGCAAATGTCGCCTCGCGACGGACCCAGAATTCGGGATCGTCGCGCAGCTGCGAGACTTCTTCTACGAAGACTGTCCGGATCTCATCTGCAAGAGGGGCGGTGGCTAGGAAACCAATTAAACCCCCATTTTCATCACAAGCACGTATATTCTAGTTACTCACCGTTCGCCGTGATTGTCGCAATGAGGCCCATACTTGTAAGACGGCCGATAGCTGCGTCGTCACTGGAGATGCCTGGGTCGTGCACAGGTAAGGGCGGCCGTGAAAGATCAGTGGCTTGCCCTCCGCCTTGCTGCAACATTGGGTCCCGCGCCTCGCCCTCCTGTGGGAATGGAGTGCCAGGGAATAGCGCTGCAAGAGCGACGGGATCTGAGTTTGTAGGCGGCGATGCGTGTGCATGCTCGCTGAGTGAATATGGAGATTGAAATCCGCTCTGAGGAGGAAGAGCGATATGACCGGGCGGTGCTGCGCGGCTGAACGACTGCGTAGGATCCGATGGAGAGAGATGAGGAGGAGCATCGCGTTCTGGCGGTAGCGAAGCGAACTGCGGCATGGAAGGCGATACAGATGAAGAAGACGTGGCTGAGGATTCGGAAGAGGGCGCAGCAGAGTGGGAATAATCGGGAGAAGGTATCCTATCGGGCGATGAGGGGTCGGACGGGTGTGGCAGCAATGCATCGACGATCTCGTTCGTGGCGGTAGAGTGCGTCTTCATCACTGCTGAAGGAGGCGAGGGTATTCGAGTTTCTGGTATGGTATCGACAGAGTGTTGTACCGGGAGGTCCTCCTCGGAAGCACGCTTCCCAGAAAAGCCAGGATGTTCGCCAGGCGGATTATCCGGAGCGACGTGCGCTGTAAGATCTCGCGATGGGATGGTAGTCTCTGGTCTTTCCAGCACAGCGTCGAGTTCTACCCGACTGGTACTCGGCAGAATGCTCTGCTTCGGAACACCGTTGGTGGACGAAGGATCCACCAAGCCGCTGGAGCCATCCTTCGAGGAACGCGGAGCGATTTCTGGTGAAGCGCGCGAAGGGACGTCAGAGACAACGTGTTCTGAAGGCGGTAACAGAGGAGGCGACGCGTCAGAGGCAGAGGTGTCGGTAACAGTATTGTGCAAATCCGCCGGGACGTCATTCGCGTTCTGCGTAGAGACCAACGGCGAGACACGGCCCCCAAAAGCGACGACCTGCGGAAGTAGCGGTGCATTGAGCAAGCGCGCATCTTCGCTATCCTCCGGCGTAGACGCTGACTCGGTGACTGGTGGCGAAGACTGACTCGTGTCCAACAGTGGTGGTCTCTCAATCCTAGGGGCCTCTTCTGGGAGTGGATCTTCCGCAAAAGCGGATATGGGCACGTCGGGAGGCTGGCGTGAATAAGAAGCGTCCTCGTTCTGGACCTCTGTGTTGTCCAAGTGGGCCAGACCCACGACGACCTCGAACACAAGCTCCCTCTCCACGAGATGACGTTGCTGTTCCCCGAACAGCAAACTGCTCTTTGCACGAGCCCAGTCGGCAGAATGGAGGCGGTTGAGAATCTCTACCACGACCATCCGTGCATTTGCACCAACAGTCGTGTGCGGATTCATGAGTAAGGAGCCGAGCAGCGGGGTGAACGATTGGACGGAGATGACGGGCGGATCGTGTTCTCCCTCTGGTGGATCTCCATTGACGAGGTCGCAATGCTACAAGGCACGCGTGGTCAGCCATGCACTCATCGCGAGTTGATCAGAAATACGAGATTTCTCGCACCGTAAAAAACCACCACATTATGTCGACGATACCGGTCACGAGCGCTTCTTTGACCGGGTCTAGGCAGAGGATAATGAGCATGGACATGGTTTACACCAGGTAATAACGCACCTGTATCTGTTGCGAGAGGATTGAGCAAAGGCATGATGTAAGTGACCGCGTCCACCGGGGGCGCATCGTTTAGTAGCGCAGGCAGCTCGCGAGCGATGTATATTCTGCGCGCCGCGTGTGAATAGCATGGTAACGGCGAGCGCGGGCTAACTGTACGCACCGATGGAAGACAGAATGACTCTGCGCGAACAGGTAGGCGCGTTCGACGACAGTCAAATCGTCATCCAAACACAGCTCGAGCGCGGGGTCTTGCGCTGGCGGGGGCGACTCCTCGTCCTCGGCTTCCAGCTCTGCCTCTGGCGGAATCGCGAGGCGCAGCACGGGGCCGCGTGGCGGGCCCGTGTCTGCGGGGTCGTCCAGCTCGTCTGGTGCGGGCGCGGGCGGGTCTGCGTCGCGTACTGATGGAATCGCGACCCGTGAGGCAGGCACGTTGGCGGGCGCGGGCGCAGGCTCGGGGCTCGTCGCCGCCGAGCTCGCAGAGTCCTGGTGGGTGTCGGGCGACGCGCTTCTGCCCGTGGACGAGGGCGAGGACGCGAGCGGGCTGGGACTAGCGTCCGCAAGCACGGGCACTGGCTGCGCAAGGACAATGAGCTGGCTCGTCGCCGCCATGTCTCTTTGCAGCATCGAGCAGTCCTGGCAGGGGGCGCGAGCGCCGTGAGCGCGGGGCAGGAACGTCGCTCAGAGGGATTGCAAGCGTCCGGAAGAAAACGAAACTCGCAAGCAAGCGCAGAAACTGAAGCGCCTCCTGATCTTCAGCACTCAATTTCGTGTGACAGCACAGAGCAGGGGTCGTTCGTCATTTCAATCTCTATATCTAAATAATCAATCGCGAAACGCTCACATCCCACCGCCTATCTCTTTACAGCTTAGCCTCCCCGCGCACCACCTTGTCGATGCCCTCTGCGACGTAGCGCACATTCTTCGTGTTCAGGCCCGCCATCGAGATACGGCCGTTGTTCGTCAAGTAGATGTGATACTTGTCCGTCAACGTCTGCGATTGGCTCGAGTTCAGACCAGTAAAGCTGTACAACGCGTCATTGGGCTAGTCGCTGCGGACAGTCTCGCCACGCATACCTGAACATGCCGATCTGCTTCGTGATATGGTTCCATGTGCCGGGGGTCTTGAAGTCGTTCGTAAGGAGCTTGTACAGCTCCTCGCGCATGTCGATGATCCTGTGCGCCATCGTCTTGATATCGCGTTTCCACTCGTCCATGAGCTCGGGCGTGTTCATGATCAGCGCCATCTGCGTGCGCGTTAGGTCTCGCAAGGCACCCGCCTCACGTGATGCATCTCTCACCAGACGCGCGCCGTGCGCGGGCGGGTTGCTGATCTCACTGCGCTGGAGGACCGACATCTGGCTCCGAATGCGCTCTGCCGCCTCAGTGTCCTCGGCAACGAGGTGCAGCGCGCCGACGCGCTCGCCGTACAAGCCGGCGTTCTTCGCGAAGCTCTAAACAAGGACGCACGAGACCAGGCAATGAGTGCCGCTCCACTGTGCGCAGGACCCTGCTCCCACTCACTTGGCATACAAGCAGCGGGACGCCGCGTTGCACGAAGTAGCGCACCTAGGCCCAGAACGCAGCATGAGCATCCAATCACTACCACGGCATATCGTATCGTCGGCCGATGATCATCAGGCCCGCCACCGCCACTCACCGCGCTCGCGTCCCTGTCGAGGTCGCCGCTGGCGAAGCCCTGGTATGCGCAATCGAAGAACGCGTAGTGGCCCTTCTTGAGGAACACATCGGCGATCTTGTTCCATTCCTCGGTCGTGGGGTCGACGCCGGTGGGGTTGTGTGCACATGCGTGCAGGAGCACGACCGAGCGCTCTGGCGCACTCTCGAGCGTGCCCAAGAAGCCGTCGCAGTCGAGGCCTACCGTGCGCGGGTCATAGTACTTGTAGTTGACCGGCGTGATACCCACGGTCTTGAAGATCGCATGGTGATTTGCTGTCCCCCGCACGGGGCACGATCAGATGGACTGGGGAGAGAGTGGGGAAAGGGGGACGTACCCCACGTCGGGTCGCTGAGGTAGACGCGTTTCTCGCCATTGAACGCGTAGAACCTGCTCAGGAAGAGTGCGCCAAGATGGTTCGCGCCGGTGCCAGAGATGGTCTGTACACTGGTTCGTCGTGGACTTGCGTCAGAGGGTGCGCGCGTGAAATCGCAGGAGGGAACATTTTCACGCGCACCTAACGACACGCTTTCCCTTGATGGCCTCCGAGTCCGCACCGAGAATCAGCCTGGCGGCTGCGGCAGTGAACTCTGGGAGACCGGTGATGGGGAGGTATTCGTGGTCGAGCGCAGGGTCGTTGCAAAGGATTTGAGTTGCCTGGAGGACGTCGCAGGGTTATCAAGGTCCAGCAACGCGTGTGCGTGCCTTCTTGATCACGGGCAGGACCCATGGCTTGCCGTCGTCGTCGCGGTATGCACCCACGCCGAGGTTGACTTTCTTGTCGCTCGTGTCCGCCTTGTACCCAGCTGTGCGCGTGAGATCACATTGGATCGCGCACGGACGCCTGCAGGCAGCCTACCAGTGATCTTGAAGATGCTGCAGACGCGTGTCTCAGCGGTCGATGCAAGCCCCAAGTTCGAGTCACCACTCACGCGTCGGGTGGCGCCAGAGGCACCTGGCTCCAGATATGCGCGTCTGCGGGCAGCGCCTTATAGTCAGCGAGGTGTAGATAAGGACGCGATGCGCTGACCAGACATGGAAAGTGGTTGCGGTGGAAGAGAAGAGAGTAACAGACTGGAGCTAGACTTTGCGGCCGAGATTGAGGCGACGGCGCACTGCGCGGATGTAATAATCGGACAAGTGACAGACAACGGAACACAAGAAAGACAACGGAACACTCAAAGTAAGACGGAGAGCAACGGAAATACTAAGATTAGTAGAGAGGAGGCATCTAACAGTAACAAATGCAGTGTACACAACGAGACGATATCAACGTGAATTACATGACCAAAGACCCATCCACCAGCCGGGGAAGGGTTGCCCAGAGACAGTGTGCGAGATCCTGAAAGCGTCCATAGCCATTGGGCGTCCGCAAGCGGCGCGCGGCGGGCATCGGCGCGGGCTCGTGAGAGCGCAAGCCGCGCGCGAGAAGTGTCGTGACTCGGTTCATCAAGTGGTCGTCATCTTGGACGCAACGGTGCGCTCGGACTCGAGGCGAGCCTTGTTGCGGCTGAATGCCTCTTGCCGGCAGTCCTCGAGCTTGTTGCAGCTGTGGTGTTCGGGCAGGCCTGCGCAAGTGCGTGTGAGTACAACGTGGTCACAACGGGGCGCGGGGCAAGTTACTCACGGTGCTGGAGGGGAGCAGGTCAGCGATGAATTAGACTGCAGACGGTGTACAGAAGACTCACGTCGCCGCAGAAGTGGCTCTGGCAGTGTGAGCAAGTGCCAACGATACGGAGGGCGGCGTGGTTGCACGGCTCTGCACCCTGGAACTGGCAGCGACGCTTGGCGGGCATGGTTGGCGGTGGGCGGAGGAGACGAGAACGGTGTGGGCTGGTGGTGGGATGGAAGAGAGCACGAGAGCTGCAACCAGAGGCCGCGTCAGCTATGTACCAATTCGGGAAAACCCGGTGCAGTGTTGCGCCTTTATGGAGAGCCGCACCGTCCGACGCCACTCAGCCAGCCTGGTCGAGTTTCAGGTCAGTCCACCGGCCACCGCGTCAGACAAGCTCCTCGTCGTCGCCGCCGTCGCGCTCCTGCTCTACGCAGCGGCGACCCATCCAGATACGCCCGCGTCCACCCACTGGCTGCTCGCACTCGCTCCACGTGTCGCACTCGTGATCGCCGGCCTGTTCTGTCTCGCACGCGCCTCGAACCGTGTCCTCTCTGGTACTTACTTTTGGCTCGGCTCTCACGCGGTCCGTTCTAGTCTCAGACCCTCTCCCAGAGTCCCTCGTCGCGCTCCCGCCGCTCGGTCTCCAACTCCAGGTCGTCCGCGGTCTCCGCTGGCCCTGGATACTATCGCTCGGCACCTCTCGCCGATTTGTCCCTGCCGAGCACTACCGGGATCTCGTTATCAACGAAGCCCTCCATCGGTGGAACGTCCGGTTCTATCTCGCCGTTCTCACAAGCTCGGCACCTCCCATCCATGTCGCATTCCAAGTATATGCCTGCCCGCCACTCCACGTACAAGCAAACCATCTCACACACACCCGTTCAGAACACATTACCGCCCTTCCCGGTCCTCCTCGAATGCTATCGAACCATACACCCGCTCCTGGATCTGCATCGAAGTTCAAGTTGACGAAAATAAAAAGGTCCAGTCTATATTGCGCGACAGATACACATCGCCTAACCTAGAAAGCGCGAAAACGTATTACAATGATAATCCATTTGTATGCTATGTACCGTCCGGTCATTGCTCGTCATATGCAAGGAGTATATCGGCGTAATTCTCGCCTTCGTCGTCCGCGTCCGCTTCCGTCCCGCGTCGGTTGGGCTTCGGAGGTGGTGGTGGTGGTGGTCCGCGTGGCGAACGTGGCGAACGTGGCGAACGCGGAGACGTCAGCGATTCACGTCGTACTGATGTGACCGAATCTTTGCGTCCATGCGCGGTGGCAGACGTGGACTCCTTCCGCGCGTGCGCAGACATGGACATAGACGCGGACTCCTTGCGCACATGTGTCGATGCAGATGCGGACTCCTTGCGTGCGTGGCCTGGCACAACCACCGCCGAGTTCTTGCGCGAGTGTGTGAGGCTCGACCGGCGTGGGGTCTTATCGCGCTCCGAGTCTGTCGTGTCAGTACCCGCGGCACCTGCACCTTCCTCTGCGAGTGCGTGCACGTGCTGCATTGAAGGTGTCGTTTTGTGCACGTACCGCTTCATGCGCACCCGCGGCGCCTTCTGCAGTATCACCGTCCCTTCAGGAAGCGTCTCTGCGCGTGCGACACCCGAGTCTTCGGACCGCCGCCGCGAAGTGACGGCGCCTGCCCGCCGGATGGACGACTGTCGCGAACCGCTCGCGTCAGGCGTGATGGGTTCCGGCTCGGCGGTCGTGGTCGCCCGAGCATGAAGCGGAGGAACAACATCCTCTTCTGCCTCAATCATCGTAGGCATCGTCACAGCGCGCTCGTGTGCCACCATTACGGGCGGCGAGTCTGGCGCGCTCACCATCTCCCAGCCCTTTGCGCGCTGAGAAGGAGACGTATCGGAGAGCGCGACGACCTCCGGAATGGTCGTGACGCTTTGAAGCGAGGAACGCTGAGAACGCGGTGCGCGACCACGATCCGTTTCAGACTCTGAGGTCGCTGGCGCAAACGGCGAAACACCGTTTCGACGCAGAGGCACAAATCGTCCGCCACCGTCCGAGTCGCGCGATGGGGACTGGGTGCGTACGATGGGCGACGCAAGACCAGTCGACATGGACGAAATGGATGAGCGCGAGTTCCTCGGCTGCGAGTTCTGCGAACCCCTCTGAACATGCGCCCATCTATCACCAGACGGCGTAGGTGAACGTGAGCGCTGTGCGTTGACTGGCGGTGTGATGAGCGCCGCAGAGTTCAGCAGCAGCGGACGCGGTCCGGTCTTCTTCGGCGTCGAGTTAGTCAGTGCCGCGAGCGCTGCCTGGATGCTCGACGCGCGAGAGGCGGTTGTCGCGTCTGGGGACGGTAGTCCAGAAGAGGAGCTCTTCGGCGACATAATCGGCGGGCTGGCAACGCCAGGCGGCGTGACACTTGGCTTGAAGAACTTGGGCCGTGGCGGCGGGACGTAGTCACCGTAATCGCGCGTAAGCGGGTACGAATTGCGCTGGTGCTCGTAGTCGGACCCATAGCTGTCGCGCCGTCCCCAGACACCTAACGATGTAGCTCGTGCGTGCTGCCCGCCTTCAGCAGTCTTCGGAAGGGTACCACGAGAAGTCAAAGCATCGACAGCCTTGATCCTGAAGTTCGTCGTAGTTTTCGCAAGCGCCGCCGCCGTGTCAGAATCTCGCAGTTTCTCGGCGTACGACCAGAGCGTAGAAACCGCCGTCTGTGACGAGTCTGTAGACGTCCTCGGCTCGGAAGCCGTTTCCGATGTTGTCGAGGGTGCGGCTCGAGGAGTCGTCAAACTCTTCCACATGGATGATCCCAAGTTGAACGTTCGGGCGTTTGGAGTCTGCCCGGGATCATCCTCGACTCCTTGCGTTTCTTGCACAGGAGCGAGCTGCGTCGTTGTCGTGGTCAGACCCTTCCACAGCCGGCTACTCAAGCTCGCTGCGTTCGACTGTTGGGCGACTGTAGTGGCCTTCTCCTCCACAGGTTCGTCCGGACTGTCGTCTTCAGACTCGGTCGACGAGTCGAGGACGCTCAAGTTCGGCCGTCCGATCTTCCACATCGTGTCCCGCAGAGTCTGACCTATCGTTGCGCCGCCCTTTGCCGCCGCAGACTGTGTCGGGTCGTGCAACATCCCCGAAATGCGGCGCATGGCAATGTGCAGCGCGAAATCGAGCACATTGTCCATGCCCGTATCGAGGGGATAGCTCTGCAGCAGCTGAATCACTTGCATCATAGCCTCCGGGTCCGGCGTCGCAAGGGAGTTCGGAGGAGGAGGTGGGCATAGTCTGTCCCAAGCCAGGTTGTGTGAGCGACGTGCCATCAAGTAAGAGGTGGAAACGCACCGTAGTATCCGGGTGCGCTGCTTGATCAACATGCTGGCGCAAATATCCACAAGATAGTCAATTTTAGGCATGACGCCCGTCTGGATCATCGGGCAAGTAAAGATAGAGTCCCAAAGCAAGCGCGTCGCTGGCAGTGGGAACGTGCTCGACAGGATTGGTGTTAACCACCGGCTGCAAACAAGACGTGTGAGCTTCCTTTCACTTGGGGAGAAAGCCAGTACGCACAACGAGTAATGTGGTAAGGAAGGGTTAAGGCCGTGCGCATCCTGCAAAATGTGTCAATCCATGAATACTCGGCCCACTGCTCGGGTAGCACCTACCAATGCAGCGAGTAAATCCGGGTCAGCCCACGACAAACGGTGCGCAATGGCTGCGCGCCAGCGATCGCAGCCCTCGTCTGTCCACAAATCCGAGAACTCTGCGGAAACCTCCTCCAGCATCCAAAACGCATCCGCCTCGACGTGGCACACGTCCGTTTCATCCGTTGTCTGCGCGAGAGTCGTATAAATAGGGATAAGGATGGATGGCAGATGCGAGGGCGGGGTCGAAGGGTGCAGGCATGTGTAGATGTACAGTAGGCGCAAGACTGGTGTCGACGGGCCCGGCTCGGTCACGGGCGGCGTGGTGAGCGAGATTTGCGGGACATCCGTCGCGTCGCCGTTGACCTGGATCTCTGGTTGGGGACGGTTGTGCCGGTTAATGATCATCCACGACCGCCTGTCCACTTCGTCGGCATTGTCGATACGAATGTCGTCCGCCGCGGAGGGGTCAAAGGGATTCAGCGGCGACTCGACGGGATGTTCTAAGGAATCCGGCAGCATGCCTGGTAAAGCGCGCGTTATGCTCAAGAGGCTCTGGTCTTGAACAGACAGTGGACTCGTCGGCGACGGGAGTTGCTTCAGGCGGGACAGCAAGCGCCGTGCAAGGTCCTATGGATCCCAGTTTAGAGGGGTGCGAATCATGACAAAGGGATGATGCATACATAGTATTCATCACGTTTTCGTGTGTTGTGTTCTGTCCAGAGCGCACGGTCGGCGGGCAATGTATTGAGCATTAGCCTGCGACAATGTGAGCGACGTCACGGAGGATTGAAGGGTAGACATGCCGCCATGACAATGGGCGAACCCACGGCGGGTCATCGACGAGACCTATGCGGGTTTAGCGAGTGCAAAGCGCCAATTTGCCGGTCGCCAAGACGCACCCTGCGCGGCCACTCGTCGCAGGACGTTGATGTCGACGACCTGCGGCGACGTCTCGGCGTACAATGCGGCGAGCCACATGAGTCTACGCATGAGGGGAGTGAGTAAATAAGACCGTGCAAAAGCCGCTGTCCGGTCACAGATTGAAAACGCACTTGTCGCGCGACGAGAGTGGCGGGTGCCAGTCCAGGCCGCTTGCAAGGGCAATGCGTGCGAGATAGTCGTCTATCTCTTGTCGTGGAGGAATGTGCTCATCCAGCGCGCGAACTATCTAAGTGCGTGTGCGCATTGCGTGAGCATGCAGGAACAGCTGTCGGCTGTCGGCTCACCTGCTCCGGCACGCACGACTGGGGCGCGTCGGCGATAGCGACCGCGAAACTCGCGCCGTAATGCTGTAGGAGGTTGTCGCGGAGGGCTCGAAGCTCTGTGCAGGTCCACGAATGAGCTATTGCCGGCGGACGGGAAAGCAGACGTGCGCACGCACCTGCGCAATCTGTGCGCGGCGCCGCGTAGATAATGGCGCACACGCTTTCGTATATGGGCGAGTCGGGGGTGAGGCGCGTCGTCGTGAGCTCGCCGAGACGGTCGAGCAGGCCGCCGCAGTAGGACTCGAGCAACTCGTACACATCGGCGAGTGCGTCGTCGTGCATTACGCGCCGCGTCTGCATTCGCGCGCCGTCGACGTCGTTCTGCAGCAGCAGATGCACGACGTGGCCACGCGCCTCCCGAGACGCCGCGTCCTTCTTCTCTAGTCGCGCACCGAGGCTCGCCGCCGCCGCGCGCAGCTGCGACTTCAAGGCTGGTCAGCGTACGGAGGGACGCATTTCTCGCCGGGGCACGGACCTTGACGCGCTCTGGCTCCCAGTGTATGGCGGCCATGGACGCTGTACGGTGCGCAGTGCGACTTAGCGAGGGCGATGCTGATCTGAGTGAAGCAGCGCGTGCGGAAACTTCCTGACCAGACCTGCCAGACAATCATGTCCACACCGCCGACTGAGCAGGACCCTCTACTCCCAACGTCCTCCAATGGCCACGACGACGACGCAGCAGGACCGCCGCGGTCTCACAGAAGACAATCGCTCGCTCGGCGGCTCGACTCTAACGCGATGCACTGGACGGTCCTCGGGCTTGTCTTCGTCGACATAGCCATCGTCGTCGCAGACCTCAGCTACACTTTTCTCACAGAGCGCTGTCCACCAAAGACAGGCCCGAGCCCTCTCTGGCTATACATACTACAGAACGTCTCCAAAGTCATCACAGGCCTGTTCGTCGCCGAAATTCCGCTCGAGATATATGCCTATGGCTGGCACTTCTACAACCCGTTGAAGTTCCCTCTGCACGCGTTCGATTTACTCGTCATCGTGGCAACGTTCGTATTTGAGATGGTGCGGACTGGATACGCGCGTATGCGCACCCGCGACGCGCCGCTGACACGCTGAACAGGTGTTGTCGGGAAAGGAGCAAGAGATCGCGGGTCTCGTCGTGCTTCTGCGTCTGTGGCGATTGGTGCGCCTGGCAGGAGGTGCGTGAGCCTTTAATCCACGGCAAATGCTGAGTTTTGTACTGTAGGCGTCGCGCTTGGAGTCGGCAAGTGGGAAGAGGACGAGCTGAGCGAGCTCAGACTCGAGCTTTCCGAGAAACGGAAAGAGCTTGAGAGCACTCAGCAAGAGCTACAGCAGCTTCGACAGCGACTGGGGGCGCCAGGCGATGACGTCTGAATGCATATTCTGGAACTCACACTCTTAGACAGCGCTGGAGGGCGCACATATCTTTACACCGCGTAATATAATGGAACTTTGCATCCCGTGCCAATCCGGCGAGCGTGTATTACAGGGTTTACGGCTACATGGAACGTTCTTCGCGTGTGCTATCATCCCAAGCGGATGCCCAGTGCGAGACCTGCGAGGAAGGTCGCCCGCGGCTGGAAGTCCGTCGTGAGGAAGTTGACGAGCCAGGTCCAGAGCGAGCCGAGCGTAGGCGGTTTCGTCTTGCCTGTGAGCGGGTCGGTGCGGTAGAAGAGATGCTCGAACTTGGAGCCTATACGCTGCCAGTCGACGCGAACGAACGAGTTGAGGCTGAGGTACTGCACGATAGTCAGAAGGGAAGCGCCGGATGACGCGGGCTTACTTGGAGAACGACGAACACGCCGCCGAGGGCAAATGCGATGAGTTTTCCGCCCTTCTTCAAGAATACGCCGGAGCAGAAGCCGCATACGAGGCCGAACGAGAGCTCGATAGGTGCGAGCGAAGACTGTGGCGGCGGCGGGAGTGGCTCGTCGGTAGACGCTGCGGCGGCTGGCGGCGTGGGCGCTGGCGTAGATACGGGAGCTGCTACGGGCGAGGAGGGTCTGCTAGCTGCAGCGGGCAGGGGCTTAGACGCGAGACGCGGGAGATGGGCGCGCGCGCACGTTCAAAGTGTACTCGCGGGTGAATCCAGGCGCTGGCGGAGAGGCCAACGGCGCCTAAGGTGGTGTATCGCAGGACCCGGCCACCGTATCGCGCACAGCGACGTCCCTGCGCGGTAAACGTGTGCCTGGCGAGAGGCAGCAGGCGCGGCGCGGGCGAGAGAAGCGGGGACAAATGGAGGAGCATCGAGGGAGGTTCAAAGCGTGTGGACGGGATTCCCCGGCCTGTTTCACCTTTCTCTCTCTCCCTAACTCCTCCTCCGAGCTCCCTATGTCGCCCAATCTCCAGCGCGCCGCCCTGCACCTGGCCGCACTCGCCGCCATGGCCTACGGCTACAACACGCTCGTCGCGCTCATACATGGCTGTCAGTACGCCCCAGCTCGACCCTGAAGCCCCTATTAACAGCGGTTGCCACAGCGCAAGCCGGCGACTGGATGCTCGGTCAGCGAGGAGGGCTCTTCCAATTCCTTACCATCTGCGGGTTCGTCCAGTCTCTCTCCCCGCCCTGCCGCTCTCTCTGACGACGAGCTACTTACTAGTCTCGCACTCGCATGGGTCACATGTCTCGTCGCACTCGTTCATTCGCTCGTCCCGTCCTTCACTGGTACTTGCGCATTTCCGACTCAACTCGCATTCGCTCAAACATTCTTCACAGCCATCGGTAATCTCAAGAGCGCGCTCGGCCTGGTGGCGCTTCCAGTTTCGATCATCGTCACCGAGGTCTACTGGCCGCTCATCCTGCTCGCTCCGAGTCTCATCGCCGAGGTCGACTTGGGCCCTGGTGTGGACGGCATGCCGCCGCCAGCTGCCTTCATGTATCCGCTGCCCATACCGCTCGACCTCGCCTTGCATGCAGCGCCGGCCCTCGCGCTGCTCGTCGACTTCTTCGCGTTCGAACACAGGTACTCCCGCTGGCAGGCTCTCAACGCCGGCTTCCCCCTGTCTGTATTCACGGGCGTGGCCTACGGAACGTGGACCGAGTATTGTGCCTCCGCGAACCGCACTTGTACGTACTCAATATCCCGCTCATCTTCTCTCGAATCCGCACCTGACTCACGTGCCGCAGTCCCTTATCCGTTCCTCAACGTCGCGCTTCCCATTCGCATCGCCATCTACGCCGCTGCGACCGCCATAGCGTACGCGTCGTTCCTGTTCGTCAATAGCCTGCACCCTATACCAAACCCGTCCGAGTCCAAGACCAAGGTCTACTACGATGACGACGACGCAGTATGGCCCGAACTGGGTCCCTGGGTGTGGTTTGGCCGTATCAAATTGTAGCCTCGCTCAACTCTCTGTTTGTATCTCGCGTAGCCCCATAGTGTTACTGTAGTCTCGTCCATCGCTTTGTATTTCGCTACTTACTCTGCTCACGATCTGTCGACGCATACATTCGATTTGTGTTGTTCAACCGCATTCGGCCGACTCGACGGAGTCATTCGAGCGCGTCTCAAAATTTCTGCCTCTGCCACATCTCCTCATCGTCTCGCGAGTCACCATGTCTTCCGACGCGCCTACAAAACAGAAGCTCTGGGGCGGCCGCTTCACGGGCAAGACGGACCCGCTGTACGTCGACTTGGGAGCGCGTCAGGACGCGTCGTTCACGCGACCGCGACCAGCATGCACGCATACAACCAGTCACTGCGCTACGACCAGCGCATGTGGGACGCCGACATCCGCGGGTCGATTGCATATGCCAAGGCGCTGCAGAAGACTGGCATCCTGACCAAGGACGAGCTCGAGAAGATGGTCAAAGGCTTGCAGGCGGTCGGCGAAGAGTGGAAGCAGGGCACTGTGCGCCGCACGCGACGGCCCATCGTTCTTTTCACTGATAAACCTGTAGTTTGATGTCAAGGAGGACGACGAGGACATCCACACCGCGAACGAGCGTCGCCTGAGCGAGCTCATTGGCCCACTCGGCGGCAAGCTTCACACTGGCCGCTCGCGCAACGACCAAGTCGCGACGGACATGCGGCTATGGCTCCTCGATGAGCTCAAGGAGGTGGAGAAGTACCTCAAGGGCCTCATCGGCGTACTCGTCAGCCGCGCAGAGAACGAGAAGGACGTGCTTATGCCCGGGTACACACATCTCCAGCGCGCGCAACCGATCCGCTGGGCGCACCTCCTGCTTTCGTACGCGTGGTCGCTCAACAGCGACCTGCAGCGCCTACGCGAGCTCGCACCGCGCGTGGGCGTCTCGCCTCTCGGCTGTGGCGCGCTCGCGGGGAATCCCTTCCTCGTCGATCGCGATTTTCTCGCGGCCGAGCTGGGCTTCACGAGCGTAGCGGAAAACAGCCTGTGGGGCGTGAGCGACCGCGACTTTATTGCCGAGTTCATGATGTGGGCAAGCCTCGCGATGACGCATCTGAGCAAGATGAGCGAGGACCTCATCGTATACTCGACGGCCGAGTTCGGGTTCATCAGGCTCAGCGACGCGTATAGCACCGGCTCGAGCATGATGCCGCAGAAGAAGAACCCGGACTCGCTGGAGCTCATACGCGGGAAGACGGGGCGCATCTTTGGTAATGTACGTTCGCAGTTGCGGGCTCGATGTGCTATTGCTGAACACGTACAAGATGTCGGGCTTCATGATGAGCTTGAAGGGTCTGCCGTCGACGTACAACAAGGACCTGCAGGAGGACAAGGAGCCGCTATTCGACACCCTCGACACTGTCTCCGCATCGTTGCGGATAGCAGAGGGTGTCATTTCCACCTTGGACGTGCGTTCTCCTTCGTGCACTGTCGAGATTGCGTTGGGCTGACACTCCTCTGTGCAGGTTGACGCAGACAAGATGCGCGCCGCGCTGACACCCGACATGCTAGCGACAGACCTCGCCGACTATCTTGTCCGCAAAGGCGTACCCTTCCGCGAGACGCATCACATATCCGGTCGGGCAGTCGCGTTGGCGGAGGCGGAGAAGAAGCCGCTCTCGACGTTGACGCTGCAGCAGCTTCAGGGCCTGTGCCCAAAGTTTACCGCGGACGTCAAGGACGTGTTCGACTTCGAGGCGAGCATCGAGCGCCGCGACGCCATCGGCGGGCCCAGTCGTCGTATGGTCGACCGCCAAATTGCGGCTCTGCGCAAAGCCCTTGCGTGAGGATGAGGATGAGGCGTGGGAAGATATGAGTGGTGATCGAGAATCCGTTGATCTGCGAACCTAATACGTAATACTGTCGATCTCAGTCGAAAAAATAGACCGCCCGTAGCGGCGCTGTTGCAGTTGTAGGAAATGTTCTGAGTGTGCTCTCCTTCGACGTCGAGGACGACAGTCAGGGCACAGATCTACTCACCACGGGCGGACGGGCTCGGACAGCCGAAGCAGCGCCCCTGGCATTGAGCGCTAACGCGCTGAGCCGGCACCGCCCATCGCAGTTCTTCACTCCTTGCTCTCAACCCTCACTCCACTTTCTTCTCCATGTCGGTGCGTGTCCGTGGAACCCTGCTGAACGTTCACTGACGGTCTCTGTGCAGTACTATCCGGAGTGCGTGCTCATCGCGCCCGTAGTTACCGTCGCATTCGCTGACCAGGGTTGCAGCAACCGCGGGCAAGATGGCGGGCGGTATGAGATGACCAACTTCAACGCGGCGTCGCGCAGCTACGACAACCTCACCGCCAACCCGGACTCCACCGCCGCGTTCTACGACGAAATTTCTAATGTCCAGGACCTCATCCGCACCTTCAATGCCAACATCCTCAAGATTAGCGAGTTGCACACGCGCTCGCTAAACGGGATGGACGAGACCGCTCAAAAGCGCTCGGCAGGCCAGCTCGAGGAGCTTATGGACGAGACGAGCGGCCTCAGCAATGAGCTCAAGCGCCGCATCAAGACGCTGCAGGCCCAGCGTCGCACCGGCGCTGACGCGCAGGCCCGGGCGCAGCAGGTGCGACTCCGTGGAGAAAAATGCACTGGAAGTTGCTGACCCCGCGACTCTGACAACAGATCGACTTCGTCAAGTCGAAGTTCGTCGAATCTATACAGGGCTACCAGCAAGTAGAGCGGGAATACAGGCAGAAATATCGGCAGCGCATAGAGCGCCAGATGAAGATTGGTCAGTCCGCGGTGTGCACACCGGACGCTGCTGAACGAGTCGAATGCACAGTCAAGCCCGATGCGACGCCCGAGGAAATCAAGGCCGCAGCGGAAAGTGATGACGCACAAGTTTTCACGCAGGAGGTGCGTCGTATCTTTGGCTTCGGTCGCGTTTACCTTACGACATGCGTCTAGCTGCTGAACTCTAACCGTCTGGGAGAGTCGAGAGCGGCATACCGTGAAGTTCAAGAACGCCATGCGAATATCAAGAAGATCGAAAAGACTCTCACTGAACTCGCACAGCTCTTCAACGACGTAAGCTAGTTCTTCTCTCCCTGGAGGCGTCTGCCCTAACTGTCCGCAGATGAGCTTAGCTGTGGAACAGCAGCAAGACACAATCGACGTGATTCATAATAACGCGCTGAACATCGATACAGACGTTGAAACCGGGTGCGCGCCTTTCTAGACTTTGAAGCTCTTGTTAATCCATTGGTATCAGGTTGAAGCACACAGAAACCGCTGTGAAGTCTGCAAGGGGGGCCCGCAGCAAGCGCTGGTGGCTCTTCTGGATCGTTGTGGTCATCGTCCTCATCATTATCCTTATCATCGTCGTCCAGCTACACCCTTGGGCCAAGTAAAGTCATCCCTCAACACGTTTGGACAGGTCTTGGACTATGTTGTCGGTACACCGTGTAATATACTTTCCCGCTTATAATCTTGCACATCTATACGTAGAGTGTAGTCCCCCCTCGATGCGGCCAGAGTGATGCAGAATCTATAAGCCAACGCTAGTCGCACAACACTCGAAGAGTATTACAGAGTCTAGGTTATGTCTAAGGTAGTCTATCCGTGGTATCGGCATGTGCTCAGTCGCTGTCGGTGTCCTCTGGCTTCGGACCGCCGAACGTAAGCCAATCGAGCTTTCGCTTCCGGCGGCGCTCCTCCTGCGCCTTCATCATGTTGCGCGTGGGCTTCTTCTTTTTGCCCTTCGGTATGGCGCCGTCCTTCGGAGAGTCCTCAGCGCCGCTGCCAGCGGGAGTTCCAGCCGCAGACGCGGCGGGGGTGCCAGCCTTCGAGGCCAACGGTGTGCCCTTCGGCGTATTTTTGAGCGATGGACCTTTGGAGTCCGCAAAGGCATCCTCAACGACGGCGATCTTGCCTTTGTGTGTCAACCTGCCACCCTCTACGCTCCATATCTCGGGGCCTGTGAGTTGTTAGCTGTGTTCACGGGACGCCGCACACGACGTACACAACGCTGTGACGAATTCCTGTGCGGGCCATTAGCAAAGAATAATGTCGTCGACTTGCACATACCTCGTTGTGGGAGATGATGAGAACCGCGCCGCCCCAGTCACGAATGGCGACGGCCAGTCCGCCTAACATGCAGGTCAGCAGGAGCATGTGAGGTTGCAGGCTCTGCGCACCGAGTGCCTCTCTGTCCAAGAAATTCGTCGGCTCATCTACGATGATTGTCAGGAAATATTGCGGCATCCGTAAAAGTTGCTCTGACCAAGCACGAGAACCTGCAAGCCGCTTCAGTAAACGCGGTAAAAAGAACGCTCAAGGCGAAATACCTGAGGCTTGTTCCAGAGCGCTGCCGCGATGACAACTTTGACCTTTTGGCCGCCACTCAAGCTACCGAGCTCGTTATACTGAGCGATGTCGCCGTCCAGTCCGACTTCGTCCAGATGCTTCCGCACGTAGTCCGCTCTTGTGTCACGAGTCGCCGCACCTCGAAGTATGTGAGCTGGGCACAATACACGAAAGCACCTCGTGTACCTTCTCGCGAAGCTTCCAAGTCGTCGAACTGGCGCACGAGCTTGACAAAGCCTCGCTCGATGAGGTCTTCGCGAGCCAACCAGGTGTTGAACTTGTGGTCCAACCCCTTCCACTTGATCTCGTACTGGAGGGTCTTCTTCAACTTTTGGCGACCCATGATCATCTATCGCAGTCAATGGTGTCTGGTGTCAGCGATGTCTGGAACATCCTCGCGAATAACATACCTCGATCTTGCGCTTCTGGCCAGTCTTGCCCACGATCTCAGTATCCATCATCTTCTGGTCCTCGGCCGTCATGACACGCGTGGCCTTTTCCAACTCCTCGCCTGCAAAGTCTTTGAATACGACGCGGTCTCAATCAGATGCAGCACGTACGATCGTGGCCGTCTTGGAATCGCCATTGACTGTGACATCTGATGAGCTGTATGTAGGACATAAAATGCCGATCTTACATGTACTGGATCGCTGTCTTCTCCAAGTGACGCTCTGTGCTATGTGAGTTGCGATGGCGCGAACAGCAGCGAACGTACCGATATGATGCGTGGCATGCTGGGAGACGTAGCCTACACGCAGGGACGGATGCTTGTACACAGTTCCTTCCTGAGGCTCCGATTCTCCCTGCTAGATGTTAGCTACGACCATGTGGAGAGGACACCATGTCTCCGTACCGTGAGCAGTTTGATCATGGTGGATTTGCCTGTAAGAAACCCGTATGAGAGACTTTGCTGGCGGCACTCGAAGTGTTCATACCTGCACCATTCGGTCCCGTTATGCCGACACGACTATACCTGCGTTAGGATGGCGTTGCACGAGTCAAGAGAGGGAGCACACCTCGACAAGCTCAATGCAACACTGACGTCGTACAAACTTGGCTTGTCGCGTCCAGGATATGTGTACGTGCAGTGCGTGAGCTTGAGGATCTGTCGCGACATTCAGACCCGCAGAACAAGCAATGCGAAACGTCCTTACCGCTCTCGTGTTCGAGCGCACACCCATGAGAGATCCGGGAGGCGGGAATGAAAACTTGACGGTGCTCGCAGAAAGCGTGTAATACGACTTTGCGCTCGGAACTTGAGCGACGAAGTTAGAGAGCGGACCGGGATAATAAACGATCTGTGATGGACGAGTGAGTGTTGGGCCACGAGTACGGCCGGAAAAAGCGTACCTTCTTCTTCTCGTAGTGGATGATGTCCGTAGTCACGTTATCAAGGAAGCTGAAGAGCGTGCACTCAGACCTTGGAACAGCAGCGTATGGCACAACTCACCCCGCGTCGTGACTGACGATGAGACATGTGATGTGCTTCTGCGAAATAAGGTAGTCCTCTAACCACTTGACCGATGCGCGGTCCAGCTGTGGGATTGTCAGTGATATCCTGAGCGTTGCGCTCCGTAACTGACATGGTTCGTAGGTTCGTCTAGCGGAAGAAGGTCAGACGACTTTCCGAGAAACTTTCACCGAACGCACCAAGCAAAAGCAAGTCAGCCTTGTAGAGCATGGCGCGAGCAAGTTCAAGTTTCATTTTCCATCCGCCAGACAAGCTCCCCACGCTCTGGGCTTGCAACTCGTCGCTGAAGCCGACTTCCAATAGCTGCGCTCTGATAGCTTCCCTCGATACGGAGGCCAGTTTGCTGTCTACGAATGGGTGAGCGCGATAGCGACGTTCTACAAGGGTACGCACCAGCTGCAATGAATTCGATGATGGGCAGCGTCGCATCTTCGCCTTGTAGCGAATGTTCCACCATGATTGCGCGAAGTTCCTCCTGAGGGGGGAAATTCTCAACCTGGTTCCGCCATCGATATCAGTATTAGGTTTCAGGACGTGGCAGACTAGGCTAACCTTGCCATCACGAATACTCTTCAAGAGCGTCGATTTGCCTTGCGAGAGTTATTAGAAAACTTTGCTTTCCACGCGTAGCTCGACTTACCGGATCCGTTCGCTGCACAAATGCCGTAACGGTGCCCTTTCACCAGCCGCAGTGTGGTGTGAGAGAGCAGCAGAAGAGCGCCGTACGCGAGCGAAAACAGGATATCGCAAATGACCTCTTCGCCGTCCGCTGCCGCTACTTTCGCGGCCGAGTGCTTCGCCTACGAGACAATTAATATTTTTTTAGACCAAGGCAGTATACGCACGCGTTCGAGACCCCAGAAGTGCTCGCGAGCTTTGGTAGCGAATTCCTGGCCTTCCTTGAAGCCGCCGCCTGGTTGAATCCACCTAGGAACATCATGTTGACAACTATCAGGTTGCGCGCATGCTGCAGTACGTACAGGCCCAAAAATCCACCAACGCATCGCTGCCACTTGGAGGCGTCGTGGAATTGCTCGCGCTGCAACAATATCGCCACGAGTTTAGAAACAAGTTGCAACGTGTCCTTCAAGAGTGGATGGAAAGGCTTGGGAGGCAGTCCGGGTGTGTTAGGTGACGCGACGACGAGGTGTGGCGGGAGAAGAGATAACAAGGCCCATGACGCAAAAGTGGTGTCCACGGGAGGCGTTGGCGCACGTTTGTAGTCGGCGGATGCGCCAGCATTAACAAGCGTTTTGTGAGCCGATGCTGCAAATGCGCGGACCTGGGAAGACAGTCAGATGTGTCTCCTGGTCGTGACGACGGAACGTACCTCGGGGAAGCTCGCGCCAGTCCTGATCTTGTCGATACCCTCGAGCAAACTGCTAAGATATTTTGCGGCGACGGCGGGATCGCGGACGAGCTTGCACACGTTCTCCGTGATGACGACCGTGCGCCGTTGTACCTCCAAACTGCGTTCGTTCAAGCCTCGGTTGAGTAGAGGGACCAGGATGGCGAGCGAGGGCGCTGTAACCTCGGCGACGAACGTCGTATTCGACAACGCCTTGATTGTGTTCGGCACCTACTTGCACGTTTAATGTTGAACCATCACATGCGAATATTCTGACCTCTGCAGGAGACGCCATAGCCGAGATCAACAGCGGGATGTGCGGCCTGAGATCCGGATTGGGCAGTGTCGCGCAGAGTGTCGTAGCAGTTTTCGCAGCAGCGGTAGCCACCTAAGGGAGTGTAAGTCACAGTACATGTACGGTGCATGCAGCGCACCTCTTGCTTCGTGTCATGCATGGCGCCTTCTACGAGCGGCAGTAGGACACCCAGCATCTGGGCGATCTCCTCCTTGTCTTCGTCTCCCTTACCATCGAGTAGCGTTCCCATCGCTTTAAGACAGCCGACCTTCCCTTTCCACTTGCTGCACGTCTGCAGGTTGGAACTGAGGACTTGCATGACGGTCTCGGTGGCCTCGACTGGAGTCAGGCTGATCAGGGCCTTGATTGCGCCGTTGGCAGCGACGCGAACAACATCCCCCTTATCCGAGAGGAGTTCGAGCAGGTCCGGCAATGTCGATAGAAGGAGGGGGAGCGCTGGCGCGCCCAGACACTGACAAAGCGCCTTGACGCCGATAGCAGCGCCTTCGCGAGCAAAGCCAGATTTTTTATCCTGAGGGCGAGTCAGACTATGAGAATAGGTCTGAGCACTATTGCGCACGTTGGCAAAGGCGTGATAGGTTTCTAAAACGTGCTCGTCGCTGCGCAGGATGAGCAATGTCACGCAAGACACAAAAACGCATGGCGCACGTCAAAGTCGCGAGCCCAACATTGAAGACGGCACGCGCGATGGCATCGGCTGCAGCTGTAGCCTCTGGCGCGGTGGGCGCGGCCTTGAGAGCGTCGAAGAGCGCCGGGAACGAGGGTGCGTCCGAGCCCATCGCTGGCAGGAAGGAAAAGATGCCAGCCACCGGAGATTTGCGAGCGCGTTCAAGTTGTCGCCAAACCTTCAGGGGTCAGTAGTTCACTCTCGTACAATTCCAACGTCTTCTCATATGTGGCTAAATATTACTTGACTGAGGGCGTGCTCAGCGAGGACATGAACCCAAGCCAGAAGCAACACGTAAGGCTCGTCAGACGATTCCCGACGAGCAGTCTCTCAAGTTATTTCCAATGCGAGTGAACGACAATGATCGCGGAAGTGACGGTCTTGTACAACTTCGCGTTCACTGTGGCCAGGTCCGTTGGCGAGTGAGATGTACTGATAGTCCGAGCCTGTCCTGCAATATGGAGGGCAGTACAACACGACAGCAACTTCAATCTCGTTATGCTATCTGCTTCGTACTCAGAGCGATCGGACACGGGGCGAAGTGGAAGAGAAAGAATCGGCGGTCGGCTCGAAGCGAACGAGCATTCTTGGCCCAGGGCACGTATCTCCTATTGTCACTGCACAAATCCTACGAATTCCTGAAGGACTTGTAGCTCAGTGGTAGAGCATTGATAGTCCGTCTTTACTGACCTACTGTCGCACCCATTCTACATAGCGAACGAGGGAAGTTACTCCACTTAGCGCCGTCGCCCTGTACCACTTCTCTGGAGTCCCGACATCGGGCAACGCACTAATAGCACTGCCAAGACGCGTGAACTGTCGCTGTGGAGGTTTTATAAGTTATTATGTCATTATAGATGGGAGCGTGCACGTACGCCTGGTACTATCGTGTGACGCTGGCGCCGCCGCACCCCCGCTCTCTCAGCAGCTTCATCTGCACCGACCTTGCGGAGATACGCAAGGAATGCCTTGGAGTTTTCGTACTTGAAGTCCATGCTGGCAAAGAGTTTCAGCAGTTCCGGGCTCGACGGATCGCGGCTCAGCAAACCGCGAAGTGCGGGAGTGCCTCCACGCGCTTGCGACGCATCGAAGATCTCCTTCATGAGCCGCGTGATGACAGTGGGCCCTGCAGACTCTGCCTTCGCTGTCGGCTGGGATACAAACCAGTTCATGAAGGTTCCCACGAGGGCGGCATGTTCGTTGTCCTTGTTGAGCAAGGGTCCCCAATCCTGAAGGACTGACGCGACTCCGACGTACTCCACGTCAACGATATTGGAAACTTCGATGCGGTCGAAGCCCTGAAAGACTTCCGGTGCCTTCGCCTTCATCCGCGCTGCCATTCGCCGTGCGTCCTCGGCGGAGACGTGTATGGAGATGTTGAAACGCTTCAATCGCTCGGCGAACTCCAAGAGCTGCGCTCGGACGTGAAAGAACAGGCAGCCCATGATGTCTTCTTCGGTCGCACCGCAGCGTTTTCCACTCTCGATCACGTCGTCGACGCTGGGGAAACATTAGAATTGAGACGGGTGGTTTGGTAAAAGGACGTACTTCCAGCCCTCGAGCGGGTTCGCGCTGTCGAACATGAAAAGGCGTCCGCCGGGTCCAAAGAGCCAGCGGTTCGGAGTATTGAGATGGGCGTTGAAGGCGCCGAATGGTTGTACGATCCCGAAGCGACGCCACTCGAACATCGCCAGTCTGTGCGAAGGTCGAAGGGCAGCCATGTAACGATGGCGGTAGTCGACTCGCTCTGGAGCATTCATCACGTGCGTGAACGCGTCGTTTGCTTGCCCGGGATCAAGGCTCCCGTTAGAGACAAACATGCCGAGGGAAGAGCGCAAGTTCGACGTCGTAGCGATCGAAAGGGTGGAGGAGGGCGAGAGGTCGATCGTGGCATCGTCGTCCGACATCAACTTGTTTATGATCTCGGAGAGTACGGGAAGAACGTCGGAGAAGTACGCATTGGGAAGGAACACCGAGTACCAAATGTGTAGCGAATGCTCTGCGGCAACGCTCTATAGATAACTGGTAAGTCGATAAATCGGGAGCTTATCAGCAAGGCTCACCGAATCAGACAATAGTCCAAGGATGGCGAGCATCAGGATATTCCGTATTATCGTAATGGGCTCGCGGTCGTTGATGCGGAGGGTGAGACGACCGGAGTAATTCTTCGGGAGTCCGTTCACGGTACGGATGATATGCCGCAGGTCGCCGGACGCTGTCGCAGCCCGTCGCATTGATTAATGGGGTACGTCGTAAAGTAAAGCGTGCGTACCGACGAATGCGAGAGCAATGTCGCGAGCCGCAATGTTTTTTTTGTCCCTCGTTGCATGCGATGTTCAAAATATCCAACGCAGGCGTATTCCCCCACCTGAAGATAAAGCGTCAGACGACTGGAATTTGTAAGCATATCACCTTACAGTATCTGGCCCATCCCATACATTGATTGCTGCTCCCAGCCTGTCATAGACGAAGGCGACATGAAGGCTGGAGTACGGCGCTCCTTGACCCAGTCTGGCTGCCAGTCGGAACTTCGAATCGGGTCTTTACAGTCTACAGCCAAGGTCAGTCCCGACTCCCAGCACATCAGGATCGCAGACCTTTCTTGTGCTGTTTCCAGTGCTCCTTCTGGCAATCCTGAGAGCAGTATCCGACGAGTCGGCACGCAGAGCAGTGTCGAGTGCCTGGCTTGTCGCATGCCCGCAAGAGGTTCGGATCTTGGTTGGCGCACGGCAACCGCGACAGAGGTGGCCGTCGATGAGTATGGGGATCCTCGGTCAGGAGCACCTTCTTCTCCCACTCCTCCACGATGTCGTGTTTAGTGACGAGTCGCATGACCTCGTCCGCGAGTCGCGTGTTACGAATGTGGTTGACATCGGGACCGTTGCCTCCTGAGTTCAGGTGCACCAGCGGCGGTGGATGGGATGCAGAGAACTGGTGCAAGACCTTTGACAACAGTCGTACTTTGTCGTCCTTGGATTTGGCCGACACGAGGGCCCGATCGAGTTCGGCGAGCGCGCGGGTCAAGTCCGACATTTGGAGAGAGAGTCGCGTCCGAGTCTGCGTGAACCGCACACACGCAACAGAGCAACTTTATACAAGCAAAGAACGGCGGCGTAGGTGGAATAGCATGCGTGTAGAGCCCCTTCCCAACCGCGGTTTCAACTCAGCACGAGGCTTGGCCCTGATCCTACGTTCGCGATGCCGCGGATATCGGCCAATGAGAAACTATGGTGCAGACCCCTCCGAGACGGCGGGTCGCAACCAGACGATCTTGCCTTGCACGCAGTGGCGGCCCCATGACGCATGAGGATGTATGGACGCTTCTCTAGCCGCCTGCCAGCCATTAGAGACGAGGGCCCTGCAGTATGGAAGACGACCTGCACGAGGCATCACATTGTCAGCGTGTGGACCGCTGCATGGGGACTGCTCCAGGTGAGACAGATGCACACATCCTAGGTAGAGCACATAGTTTATGAGCATCGCTCATAACAATACCACGTCGAGAACTTGTTCTGGCTGTGGGAGGCTGGGAGCACGAGAGACGAGAGTACGTCGGCGACGATCGAGAAGCACAATGACACTACACTCAGCGCTAAATACGAGAAGAGGTCCATGGCCAAATAAAGATGCTACCTCGATGAGCTGAACGATAGAGTTGGTGCGGTGCAAGCAGAGCTGAAGGTAAAGTGCCCACGACGCGTCGGAGAGACACTGCGCGGCCAGGAAGACACCGGTGTCGGATCAAAGCGCTCCAACTTGGTGCGAAGGCGCACAAGACGCAAGCCGTTCACAACAGAGATGTGAAACCTTTGCTGTAACGTCGTGCAAGCGAACACAGACCTGAGCCGGCAAAAGCCGACCTCACGTTCTCCCGCTCGGACCTTCGAGAGCTTGCCCAAGGTCAAAAAACGTGGACCAGCCCGGGATTGAACCGGAGACCCTTGCATAAACGGTTTCCACATAAGTACAATGCTCTACCACTGAGCTACAAGTCCGTGCGGGATTCGTTGGGTTTTTTGCGTTGCCATTGGGGGTTCGTTGCCTTGGGCCAGGATTGTTGTTTGGTTTGGCCCGGCCGGCGGTTTGTTCTTTTTCCCTTTGTCTCGTTTTCGGTTGGTTCGGGTTCCCAGGCGATTGGCTCATTTGGTTTGAGTTTGTTTTGTTTTGTTCTTGCCTTCCTTTTTGCGGGCCGGGTTGGGCTTTTCGTTCCTTTTCCTTGGCCACGGGCCTTGGCGCCGTTGACGGGTTTTTCGTGGCCGTTCCTTTTTGGGTTCTTTTTGTTTCCTTGGCTTTGGAATTACTTTGAGGTGTTGCCGTTGGGGATTGTTTTGCGGGGCTTTGCCTTTTTGCTTTCGTTTCTTTTTTTGGGGGGGCCCCCCGGTTCCCTTACCCCTTGCTTACCAGTTTCTTGTTTTTTCTTCCCCTTGGCAGGCCCCCCGGGGCCCGGGGCGTTTTTCCGGCCCCACCATTTTAAGGGAAGGGGCTTGGGGGCTTGGGGTTACCGGGGGTCTTGGGGCTTCAGGCGGTTTTTCTTTTTTTTTGGTTGTTCAGGCGTTTGTTTTGTTTTTTGTTGGGGGGGGGGTTGGCGGGGCGGGGTTGGTTCGTTTGTTTTTTTTTATTTTGGCCGGCAAGGGGGGTTGGGGTTGCGGTTTTTGGAACTTTGGGGTTGCCCCGGGTTCCCGGGGCTTCGGGGTTTTGTTTCCTTTTCAAGTTTGGGGAAGGTTTGGGGTTCCTTGGGTTGAGCCGTTCTGGGGGTTTTTGTTTCGGCGGGGGTTGGCGTTTGCGGTTGGGTTTTTCCAGGCGGGGTTTGTTTTGGTTTTGAGGTTTTTGGTGGCCTTGGGGGCCAGTTTTTGCTTTGGGGGTTTCCACGGCGGTTTGGGGGTTGGCTTGCCGGGGGGGCTTGGCTTGTTGCACGGCGGCATTTTGTTGGGGGCCTTGGGCCTTGTTTTTTTTTTTTTTGTTTTGTTGCTTTTCCACTTGCTTTCTTGGTTGGGGGATTTTTGGGCAAGGCGGAAGACGTACGATATCAACAGTCTGGGAAAGCTTCTTGTTGCTCTCGACGAGCTTCTTGTTCTCTGCCTTGGATGCTGCATTTTCATGCTTTATCTGCCCCTGCTCCGCCTTGAGCGCCACGATCTCGGCCTTGAGCGTGGCGTTTTCTTGCCGGAGCGTAGTGAGCTGTTTCGTATGGTCGTGAAGCGTCCCTTCCAGCTTCACCCGCGCGCTTCGCTCGGCCTCGACAAGATTCTTCGTGGACGCCGCGGTTTTGTCTGTCTCCGTCTTCACCATCGCGTGCAGTTTGTCGGCTCTGTCCGCTGCCTCCTTGCGAATATCGGTGAAGGACGTTTCGCAATGCTCTTTGAGGGCAACGAGGTCACTCTCGAGACTCTTCAGTGCAGGGACGATTTCTTGGTTGACGACGGGCGAGAGCTCGAGGGTCAGACGAGTCGTATCGAGTATTGTGTCGTAGTCCTTGAGCATGTCGTTGTACTTCGCGTCGATGGCCGTGAGGGCCTCTGTGGTCTCCCTGCGCAGCTCTTCGACATCTCCTGCGTCGACTTTGCCATTGAGCTCAGTGCGGAAATTGTGCTGCTGCTTCTCGATCTCTGGGGCCACGAGCGCGATGACCTCGGTCGTAATCTTGAGCGCCATCTAAGCGACATCAGCCAGGGAACGATTTACACAGACGTCATGAACGCACCGCCGCGTCGTCCTCTGCGGATGAAGTGGGTTTCGTCTTCACGACGGCAGCTTCATCGTCCACTTCCATGTCTGAATCGTCGGCTGGATCAATGGCAGGCTGGCCCTCCCTCACTCGAGCCACCTGCTTCTCAAGTTTGTTGATCTTGGCGTCGAGCTTCCAGTAATAGTGGCGGAGGCCGTCTTCAGCATCGGTTGGGAGGTTGCTGGGCGGGAACACCGGCCAGAAGTCCGAGTTCGCAAACTCCTTGATGAGAATGTCGCACTGCTCTGTGACTTCCTCGAGGCGAGTCTGTGTCTCTTGCACGGTGGTGTTGGCCCTCTCCAAGACGTTGGGAGATACCTTGCTAGCAACCAAGGAGTCACGCAGCTGAACTCGCAGCTTGTGGGTCTCCTCCACCTCCTTCTTCGTACTCATCGTGGCAATGACCTTCAGAAACAAATCGGCGCGATCGACCCAGCGGCGACGCGCCTCGACCGCATTCTCCGTCTTGGGCGCAGGCGCCGAACCCAAGAGGCCCTGTATGATCGAAGTTGTGCTCATCTGGAACACGTTCGACATCGACGGAGGAGCCACAGCGCGAGCCATAGCCGACGACAGCGTGGACATAGTGGGAGATGATGTCGAGGGTGCTGGAGGGGGCGCCGGAGGAGGCATCGCGGCTGGAGGGGGCATGGCAGTTGTAGGAGACGGAGCCACGGGCGGAGGGGCCGGAGGTGGCTGAGTGACAGGTGCAGGCGGCGGAAGCTGCCGCTCAGGAAGCGTAGACGTTGCCGATGGCAGTGAGCTCCGGTCCCCACGCGGCGAAGAGGCCCGAGGCCTCGCTGCCAGCGGCGAGTTGCTCGTCGAGGGTCTGGAATCAGAGGCAGAGCGCACGATGGGCGAAGATGGACCAGCAGCACTGGGAGGAGGTGCGATGCGCTTGAAGATCGACGCTGGCCGCTCCCTGTCGCGCCCTGGGGACGACGAGTCTACCCTGGACCGCTTGCGCGACGGGCCAGCTGCGGGCGGAGGGCTGCTAGCGCCACCGCTTGGTCGCCTGTGACTGCTGTTCCAGCCTGTGTCTCGTCCGCGCTGGTCGTAACTGCCGTGACTTTCGCGCGAGGCAGGATGCCTTCTCCAAATGTCCTCCGGGTCAATATTACGGATCGCGTTGTACCAACCGCTTTCGTCGGGGTGTATGAATGTGCATTCCCTTTTGTGCGTCAAAGTCACTGCACGATTCAACTCGCCGCTACTCTTGTAAAACTAGGAGCGTTGTGAGCTAAAGCGAGATATCTGGACGCGCTATGAGCTCACCATGCACGGTGTGGCGGGCATCGCGGTAGGAGACACCGAGCGGCGGGTGGTGGTGGTGGTCGTATAGCAGCCACTCGCGGCGTCTCCCGAGACACCGGGCTCGATGTCCTCCATCCTCTCGCGACGGACGAGCTCAAGGTATGGAGGAGAGAGAGACAGCGAAACCTTCAAGCAGCGACCTTGTTTGCATGTTCGTCAATCTGTCCTTGTCCTTAGGCGCCGTGTTTGTTCCTCGGACCTCCGGCTGCGTTTTCTAAGTTACAGGAACAAGCTAACCCTGACACGTTCCCGCACAGCTGGCAAATGAATGAATCGATGCGCGACTGGCCAGCCACGTACGTCGGCTGCCGTCAACTAAAAATATCAAAAGTATTGCTATGCGAGTCAACAGAATTCCATGTCCAACGGTCTCGACCGCTACAGCTTAACGAAAGACGTTTCGATACCATGTCCGAAGTCCCAGATAGAAATCTGCTCTTCTCCGCAACTGACAACCTATTTTGCAAGACGGTCAACGCCTACGTAGCAGTGCGACGGAACCGCTGGACGACTCACCTTCGTACAGTCAAAGCCAACGCAGAACACGCGCCCGGGATGGCCGCCGGTCAGGTCTGCAATGAGCGCTCCGGATTTCCGGTCCCAGATCTACGAAGACAAGGCGTCAGGGAATGCATTCTGCATGCGTGCAGCCGGACTTGCCTTGACGGTGCCATCGTAGCTCCCACTGATGCACATGTCGTCCCCGAGAGCGACGGATCGCACGAGCTCTGAGTGCATTTCGCGCTCTTTGCGTCGACTCCAGCGACTGCGCGCAGATTTGGGCGAAGACGCGTCGGCGCCGCATTTCTCGCACGTCGGGCACAACGGCGCGACAGGCGCTGTCCGCGGAACGAGTTCGGAACTCGTGGACCAGCCTCCGAGGGGATTGGCGATGTTGAACAGTCGAAGATGCTTGTCGGACGAGCCAGTCAGAACCAAAGGCGGCGCAAAGTCGATGGACGCGATGCTAGGAGGTCAACGTCAGAAATAGTATGTCGCAAGAATATGACCCACCCTCTGGAATGGTGCGACTCGAGCGTGTGCAGGAGTGCACCCGTTTCGGCGTCCCATATACAGACGGAGCGGTCTCCGGACGCAGAGGCGATCTGGTTGCCCGAGATGGCCACGGCATTGACGGCGGCACGGTGCGTCTTGAGAACGAGGTGCGGCTTGAGGTCGGGGAACAAGTACGTGCGCACGGTGGCATCTGCAAGGTATGAGCTAGAGTCCATGCAAACGGGTGCGTGTGGACTCGCCCTTCGAGCAGGACACCAGTCGTTTGTCGTCGAAGCGCACGCACAAGACGCCGTCAGTGTGGTCCGTCAACAATTTCAACACCTGGCCAGTTTGGACGTCCCAGATGACGACCACCATATCGCTACCCGCACTAGCCAGGTATTTGCCATGTGCACAAAGGCTCAGCACGCTGCCTGTGTGCACATCTGCGAGCACCCGTTCGACACGACCACGCGAGAGATCCCACTGTCGGATTGTCGTGTCACGCGATCCAGTGAACAGCACCTGTCGCCCGTCCGGGAAGGAGTGCAGCTGTAAACAGTAGATGGTTGCCGTATGTCCGTCGGGAGAACCGCGGGTCTGCAACGTCAGACGTCGGTACGAGCCCTGCACGACGCGCGAGCGCAAGAGAGTGCGCGTTTGGTAGAGTAGTTTGTAGTCCGGCTTGGACTGCTGGTGCGCCGTCGAAGTCGAAGAGGAGGCAAGCGGTGGAGCATCAAGTTCGTCGTCGTCGACGAAGCCTTCTTCGCGTAATGCGTCGCGAAGCGCGGAGGTGGTGAACACCTCGTCCTCGTCCTCGCCGACGCCCTCGTCCTCGTCGATCTGGCGTTGCAGCTGCTGGTAGAAGAGCACACTCCAGCGCGGGTTGGTCGCCTTCCACTCCCATCCGCGTGCGGTGCACAAGCTCCTCCAGAGAGACGAGTCGAGGCCCAGCACGCGCCACCGGCGGCTAACGGCGCAACACGCGAGCAGGGAGGGATATGGGAGAAAGCTGAGGACATGAAGCGCAAGTTCTGTGGGCAGCAGCTGTAGAACGCGGTGAGAAATGGGCTTGAACTGGACGATACTGGGAGTATTACCCCTATAAAGTCGCGCTGAAGGCTCTGGGCTATTTGCCTGTGGACCCGCACAAGGCAGTCGCGTGGGAGGGAATGAAGAAGGTCGATAACGAGCCGCTCGCGGTGCTCGACGTCTAGTTCTAGTGGGATGTCGGCCATGGCGACTGGGAACGATGCGGGACTGGTGCAAGGCGCATCGCGGAAGTTGAACGCGCAGAACCGGGTTGCCATGAGCCCCGCCCCACAGTCCTCAACTTCCTCGCTCCCGGTCCACTATGCCCGCGTCGTGCTCGCCTATATACTGCTCAAGCTCAAGCTCTTTATAATATGGGTCCTCAAGGCAGGGCCCATGCCCCAGCACGTCGCGTTCGTCATGGACGGCAATAGACGCTATTCACGCCGCAAGGGTGTCGAGGTCCGCGAGGGCCACAGCCAGGGCTTTGTAGCTCTCAGACGCGTGCGCACTACCAAATGTCGCTGGCACTCGTTACTTATGCGTGTCGGCGCAGGTGCTGGAGATATGCTTCAAGCTCGACATCAAATGCGTGACGGTGTACGGATTTGCGATTGAGAACTTCAAACGGTCCGAGGACGAGATCGCCAACCTCATGCAGATCGCGAAAGACGGCCTGAACAGCTTCTGTGAGCAAGAGTACGCGTCGAGTCTCCGTGAGCGCACGCAACCGTTGACCATGTTCCCAGCGACTTGCTGCAGGCCAACGGCGTACGGCTCAATGTCATCGGTCACAAGAGTCTGCTACCCGTGGACGTCCAAGAAGCAATAGACCGCGCAGAGTCACTCACCAAACACAACTCGCGGTGCGTGCGTGTCATGGCGGATATGCTACGTGGAAGTTGACGCGCGCCAGGTCGATCCTAAATATATGCTTCCCTTACGCGTCGCGACACGAGATGACTTGTGCCATTGGACAGAGCGTTCAGGACGCCGTAGATAACGCGTCTCCCAAGTGCGTACACGCGTGCATTGGCGGGCGGCGACGTTTCCCGGCTCACGCATAGCAGTATCACGGAGCAGGACGTCGACGAGAGGCTGTTCACGTCGCAAGGGCTCAGCCCGCCCCTCGACGTCCTCATCCGCAGCAGCGGTGTCAAGCGTTTCAGCGATTTCTTGCTGTGGCAGGTGCGGAATTGCGGTCCGCGGACGCTGTCGTGCCCGCGTTGACCGACACGTTGCAGTGCTCGGAAAACACTCAAGTGCATTTCACCCCAACCTATTGGCCCGAGTACGGCCTGCGGGACTTTGGTCCGGTCATCTTGGACTTTCAGAGACGGATGTGGTCGAAACGCGTGCATAGCTAGATCCTGTATCTACTCTTTCCGTGACTATCATTATTCCCTCTCAATTCCGGTGCACGTGCGGGATGCGCGGACGTCGCGAGGCATGAAGAATGTTCGAGAGCGCGCAGGATGTTTTCCGACGGCGCATATGCACCCGGGCGTATCGAACTTTCTGGAACAAAATCCGATGTCCTACAAAAAGAGAGACGCGCCTCCACGCGTTCTTTTTCCTCGCTCTTAGTGCTTGCTCTTTAGCCACCCCAAACCGCACGCCCGTACCGCTCACCGTGAGTGTCCACGCCCACGCGCACCTCTCAGTTGCTCACGCGTCTCTTGTGGCGGCTGCAGACCTCGCAAAAACTCTCGCAATGGCCACCGAAAGCTTTGGCTTCCAGGCTGAGATCTCCCAGCTTTTGGACCTTATCATCAGTTCGTATTCGCCAGCTCGCCGTGTCGTGCGTCGAGGCTGACCCTTTTCGCCACACAGACACGTTCTACTCGAACAAGGAGATCTTCCTGCGTGAAATCATCTCCAACGCGTCCGATGCGCTCGACAAGATCCGCTACCAGTCGCTCACCGACTCGTCCGCGCTCGAGTCCGAGCCCGAGCTCTACATTCGCATCACGCCCCACAAGGAGCAGAAGATGCTCGCCCTGCGCGATACTGGTGTCGGCATGACCAAGGCCGACCTCGTCAACAACCTTGGTACCATCGCCAAGTCCGGCACCAAGGTTCGTGCCATCGCAGTTCATGCGTTTTCCGGGCGTTTGTGACTGACGCGCTGCATGCAGGCGTTCATGGAGGCGCTCTCGTCCGGAGCCGACATTTCCATGATCGGCCAGTTCGGTGTCGGTTTCTACTCCGCGTACCTCGTCGCCGAGCGCGTGCAGGTCATCACCAAGCACAACGACGACGAGCAGTACATCTGGGAGTCTGCGGCCGGCGGCACCTTCACGATCACGCCCGACACGGTCAACCCGCCGCTCGGCCGTGGTACGGAGCTCCGCCTCTGGCTCAAGGAGGACCAGCTCGAGTACCTTGAGGAGAAGAAGATCAAGGACATCGTCAAGAAGCACTCCGAGTTCATCTCGTACCCCATCCAGCTCGCTGTGACGAAGGAGGTCGAGACGGTTTGTCCTTTTCATGCGCGCTTGGTTGCACAATTGCTGACCACTTGATGCAGGAGGTCGAGGATGACGAGGAGGAGGTGAAGGAGGAGGACGAGGAGGGCAAGGCGAAGGTCGAGGAGGTCGACGATGAGGAGGACAAGAAGGAGAAGAAGACCAAGAAGATCAAGGAGTCGAAGGTTGAGAACGAGGAGCTTAACAAGACGAAGCCTATCTGGACGCGCAACCCGCAAGACATCACCCAGGAGGAGTACTCGTCCTTCTACAAGAGCCTGACCAACGACTGGGAGGACCACCTCTCGGTGAAGCACTTCTCGGTCGAGGGTCAGCTCGAGTTCAAGGCCATTCTCTTCGTCCCCAAGCGGTACGTTTTGTTCTCGCCTTCGTTACGTCCTTTATACTGACGTCTTTGTCTAGCGCGCCGTTCGACCTCTTCGAGACCAAGAAGAAGCGCAACAACATCAAGCTCTACGTTCGCCGTGTCTTCATCATGGACGACTGCGAGGACCTCATCCCGGAGTACCTCAACTTCGTCAAGGGTGAGTCAGTATAACTGTCTGGACTATCACCCATACTCATTGTTCTATCAGGTATCGTCGACTCTGAGGATCTCCCTCTCAACATCTCGCGTGAGACGCTTCAGCAGAACAAGATCCTGAAGGTCATCCGCAAGAACATCGTCAAGAAGTGCATGGATGCGTTCTCTGAGATCGCGGAGGACAAGGACAACTTCAAGAAGTTCTACGAGGCGTTCGGCAAGAACATCAAGCTCGGTATCCACGAGGACGCGCAGAACCGCTCCAAGCTCGCCGAGTTCCTTCGCTTCTTCTCGACGAAGTCTGGCGAGGAGCAGGTGTCGCTGAAGGGTGCGTTTCCTGAATGTGCTGCCTTAGTGCGCGAGACTGACGTCCATTTTAGACTACATCACGCGCATGCCTGAGGTCCAGAAGTCGATCTACTACCTTACTGGCGAGTCCCTCAGCAGCGTCCGCGAGTCGCCCTTCCTCGAGGTCCTCAAGAAGAAGGGCTTCGAGGTCCTCCTTCTCGTCGACCCGATCGATGAGTACGCCGTCACTCAGCTCAAGGAGTTCGAGGGCAAGAAGCTCGTCTGCGTGTCGAAGGAGGGTCTCGAGCTCGAGGAGACCGACGAGGAGAAGGCCCAGCGCGAGGAGGAGGTCAAGCAGTTCGAGGAGCTCTGCAAGACGATCAAGGACGCTCTTGGTGACAAGGTCGAGAAGGTCGTCGTCTCCAACCGCATCAGCGACTCGCCTTGCGTCTTGGTCACGGGCCAGTTCGGCTGGAGCAGCAACATGGTTCGTCTCGCAGTTTTTTTATAGCTTCTGATTGGAGTCTAACGCGTCAATTCAGGAACGTATCATGAAGGCTCAGGCACTTCGCGACTCGTCCATGTCGTCTTACATGGCGTCGAAGAAGACGCTCGAGCTCAACCCGCACAACCCCATCATCAAGGAGCTCAAGCGCAAGGTTGCGGAGGACAAGGCCGACAAGTCGGTCCGCGACCTCACCTTCCTGCTCTTCGAGACTGCGCTCCTTACCTCGGGCTTCACGCTCGAGGAGCCGACACACTTCGCCAAGCGCATCCACCGCATGATTGCGTAAGTGCTTGTCCTGAAATTGGTTAGACCCGCCCTGATCTTTGTCTCTATAGCCTCGGCCTCGACGTTGATGAGGAGGACACCTCTGCACCGGCGCCCGCTGCGTCGTCGTCGGAGCCCGTCGAGGAGATCTCGACGTCTGCGTCTGCGATGGAGGAGATCGACTAAGCTGCCAGTGCGGACGCTAGATTGGTTTCTCGGGTCGTTGGGTTCCTTGCACGCATTGTTACGATCGCATTATCTCTACACGTTGTCATCTAGTCCTCGTCGCAACAAAAGCTTTCCTTCTGTTTTGCATCTCAAACCAGTGTCATGTGCGAGTCCGTTGTGCTGCGAGGGAGGTGTGGAAATTGGCCTGGAGGATGGATCAGAGGACGTAGAAGTCTAGGAAGAAACGATCGCTCCCGGTCATACCGAGTGACAGCGGACATTACAAAAAAAACACAGTCCTCGTCGAGGATTCGTGTGACAGGCGTTGCGGTCGACGATGCCGACACGTCGGTCGCGAAGGAGCGAGAGCAATCGAGATTTGACTGTCGCCGGTGGGGCACCGCCGGCCATCAGAAATGAGGATAGACGGCGGATCTAGATTGTGGTACTCCGACGGTTTGCTTTAGACTCTTAGGATGCTTGTTCTCCCCTCGTTTGATACGCCCTCTCTTTAATCCTCTCTTGCCCGGACGCGTCCTCCATGTCGTCTCCACCTGTTTTCGCCTTGGGCTCGCCCATCTCCCTCACAGCGCCGCCCCTGCCGCGTCCGGTACGCATCGCGCGTTTCCAAGCCTTCCACCGCGTGAGACTGACAAACGCACAGCAGGGACACGCGTCTCAGCCGCGTACGCGCCGTAGGGCACATGCGGAGCAGCACGAAACGCGTTGCGAACGTCGTGCTGCGCTCAAGCAGGTCCCGCGGCGCAAACACTGCAACAAGCCTGGCTGCTGCTTCTGGGTATCTGGCAATCCAGATCGTACCTGCTGGTCTCTTCTCGACAGGCCTGGTGGGCACCACCAAGATGCGGTATCGCATCCTCGGCGTTCCAGGAGAACGCCAAAGCAGCTACCAAAGCTCTGCATCCACAAGCCTGTAAGGCTCGCCACGCCGCCCCCGTCTTCGGAGGAAACGGACGACTTTTCCCCGTTTTCCCTCGCGCGGCCCTCGTCTTCAACAGTATTCTCCATGTTTAACCTCCCCTGCACCCCTGTTTCTGCTCCCGCACCGCATATACCGTCGGAATCCCCGCTAGAGCTCCCGCCGTTCCCGTTCGTGAGGGAATTCCCAAGTACGCCAGTCACCCCGAAGTCGTCTGCCACACGGGCATTGTTTTGAACAAACCGACGCCGTAATACCACCATACTGTCTCCATACATAATGTACCATTCATCACCTCGCTATTTCCCTCGCATCTCCCTGCATCTGCTCTCGCTCATCTGCAAAGTCTCACAACCACATGTCAACACTCATCTCCTGGGTTGATCGTCCATAACACTGCTTCACATATACATATGTCACTCCTGTTAGATACTGCAGACCATACAGCATTCGTTTGATCAGCTCTCACCGAGTCATTTGAAAAGTGCGCCGCGAGCGGGAGAAAGCCTCGTTCAGGGCGGCGGAAATCTGCCGCTCCACACTTTGAACGCTTCGTCATGGATCGCGCCAACGTCGTCAACTTCGGCGCAGGTCCCTCTGCGTTGCCTCTCGACGTGCTCGAGGAGGTGACCAAGGGTCTGATCAACTACAACGGCACTGGCATCGGGATTACCGAGCTCTCCCATCGCTCCAAGGACTTCAGTGCCCTGATCAAAGGTCTCGAGGATGACATCCGCGACCTGCTCGTCGTGCCCGACACGCATAGCATTGTCTTCATGCAAGGCGGTGGCAGCACGCAGTTCTCGGCCGTGGTGCTCAACCTGCTCGCGCGGCACAAGCTTCTGTTTCCAACGCTGCCCGACGAGGAGCGCGTCATGGACTTCGTAGTCACCGGCAGCTGGAGCAAGAAAGCCGCTGACGAGGCGCGTAGACTCGGTGGCAAGGCCAAGGTCAACATCGTCGTCGATTCGCGTCACTTCTCTGCCGATGGCAAGTCATTCGACAATATCCCGCCGCACGACAAGTGGAATCTCTCCACTAGCCCCGTATTTGTGTATTACTGCGAGAACGAGACTGTCGACGGCGTCCAGTTCTCGCACATACCCGGCGCGCCGACTGCCTTTCCTCACCACTTGCTTTCGCAAGGCGGTCGTGACAAGTTCACGCCGCTCGTAGCAGACTACTCCTCGTCCTTCCTCTCGCGTCCAATCCCTCACATTGCCGATCACGCCCTCATCTATGCTGGCGCGCAGAAGAACATTGGCCCTGCCGGGCTGACGATCGCGATTGTGCGCAAGGATTTGTTGGTCGATACGGACGCTGCGACGAAGCTCGGCGCTGTCCCTGTGCCGCTTATGCTCTCGTACAAGGTACTCGCGGACTCGGGTAGCTTGCACAATACGCCGCCAATGTTCTCCATCTATGTTGCGCGGCTGGTGGTTGCTCGCGTCAAGGACCTGGGAGGGGCGACGTATATGGAGCAGTTCAACGAGTCGAAACGACGCATGCTTTCCCATGCCGTGGAACAAGGCGTCGAACAGGGCGTCTTCAAATTCAAGGTGCAGGATGGGAGCCGCAGCTGGATGAACTGTACCTTCACCGTGGAGGGCGATGGGCTCGAACAGAAGTTCATTGAGGGAGCTACGAAACGTGGTCTGCTGCAGCTGAAGGGCCATAGGTGAGTCTGCTTGCATGCGCAAGGCTATATTGCTAACCTACTCTCGCAGGTCTGTTGGAGGTGCGTAAGCGGAAATTCCGTCATGCCTATGGTGCTAATCGCGCGTTTTAGGTATTCGGGTGTCCTTGTACAACGCCATCACCGAGGAGGACGTCGCATTGCTCGTAGCATACATCCATGAATTCCTCAACGAGCTCGATCCTGACGTGCCACCGGCCACAGAGGCGGATCTGCCAGCGCCGACGGAGGTTACAGCAGCCCTGCCACAGACTCCAGCCTGATCCGCCACGGGATCGACCATAGAGAAAGCAGCGGGTAGATCATCCCGCGGTTGTCCATCTGCGTATCTCAACATACCAGTTGGACCGTTCCCAGCCTTCCCGGACAATCTCGAGCCCTTGTGTATCACTAGGCGCTTCTTGCGCGGAACGAACAAGCAAACCAAGATGCGAAGCTGCATCATGTACCAAGTTCGACAGTTCCCCGGGTGCGAAGAGGTGATAGTAGCGTTGCAGGACTGCGTTCTCGGTCGGATTCGCGGCGCCAGAGCGCACCCAAGGGACGAAAACGTCCTGCGCCTTCGTTCCGTCGCTCCCTTGCTCCGGAACAACGCGTTTAGACAGAGCATCTTGATCAGTTGCCCAGACGTAGATTAAAGCTCGTCCATGCGTCGGCGACACAGCGCGGAGGAGGGACTGTAACTGAATGTTCAGGGTGAATGTAAACGCGGAACAGCGGAAGAGGACGTTCCTCCACTGCAAGTCTACGTCTCTCAGGCGTGGCCAGATGGTGCAAGCATGCGATGCTGATTGCATGGTCCTGTAGCAACGATTCAGTCGGTCCGCATGCTTCCCCGCACAGTAGAAATCCAACGAACAAACGCGCCAGGTCTCCAGCAGTCGTCCAGCGCATCAGCGAGAACCACGTCGCGCGGATGCTCGCCCGCGTTGCGGGCTATGTGTAAGAGGTTGACGCTGCGATCGAGTCCTATCGTCAACGCGTCCGGCGCGCCGAGTGCGAGATATTTGCCATTGCCACAGCCACTGTCGAGTCCAACGCTTCCAGCAGCGAGAGAACCCATGAAATCTGCTATAATCGGCCACGGCTTGTAGCGCGTGGATGAGAAATGGCTCGCGATGGCGTCGTAGACGCCGTGTACGTTCTCGGCCTCGAAGGCGCGCGCGTCGTCAGCAGCAACGGTAGGTGCGGGGACGACGGGCGGCATATGAATAGGACTGTGGCGACGGGGAAGTCGAAGATCAGAGAGTTCAGACTCTTTGAGGTGGAAGGCGACGTCGAGTCGGAAGCTTGCGAAATCAAAGCCCATCGCGATCGACAGGGTCGAATTCAGTACATGTCCAAGCACAAGTACAGACTGGTGTTACAGAGAATACAAGTCATCGAATGGCCCCAGTGAGAGCTGAAGAGCAACAGCTACGATATAGAAAATGGAACGAAGGAAGGTTGGCGCGAGCTGCGAAACGACTCGGAGCTGCGAAAAGAACTAAGAGTCCGTGGATCGACCTGACCCCCAAGGGACCTGTGGAAGCTCAGAATTTCGACTGGGCGGCGTGCGGGGCATGTCTCCGTTGTCGCTGTCGCGCTGGAGAAGCGGAAACTCCAGCGCAACGGCCGTCTCAGTCACTGCCTCACTCGCGGGCTCTGAAAGCTCTCTGCGACAGCAACACCTCTCATATTGAGATCGGCGCTGTCTCTTCGACTTCCGAGCACACCCGAACGCGTTGGGGGATGCTGAGGTCCAGAATACGCATGCCGGGCTCGTGCAATGGCGACGGCGACGGCGCTGGCGCTCTGATTTGTCGGCGTGCTGTCGCGGTCCCGCGGCTCGGATCTAAAAATCGTGTCAGGGACTTGGGGAATCGGAGCGGCTCGAGGCACACAAAACTCACTGGCTCGACGAGCTCAAAGGCTGGGAGCAGGGTGCTGGGGCTATCCGGCATGGAGGTTGGAGGTCAAGGGGTGATCAAGGCATTTCTCAGCTTTCCAGGCGTTTTCGCTGGGGAAGCGCCTTATCGAAATCAGACACCGCGAGCACAGTCGCTCATGCAAGCGCTTTTGGGACCGTGAGAAATCTTCGTGGCACGTTCGTGCCGCATCCGGCACAAATTTCAAATCCTCGGGCCGGGAGACGCGGGAGATGCACGTGACCTCGAAGTTCGTTGGTTGACTCGCAAACGGCCGTCGAGAGCGCGCCACGCATTCTATCAGCCCGCCACCCGCCATGTCCAAGCCCGCCGCGCTGGCCGTCGTTACCAGCGGCGAGCTCATTCTACTAGATGCCAAGGCTGGTGCTGCTCCTTTGTCACGCACAACTCTTGCCGCGCCCACCGCGTTCGTCGCCGACGCTGCCAACGTTTTCGTCGCGTCACCGCACGGCGTAGCGAAATACGGACGCGACTCTGGTGTTCACGTCTTTGGCCACGCTGCGGACGCTGAGAGCATAGGAGCACTGTGCGCTGCGGACGACGGCACCGTCTTCAGCGCGCAGGGCAATGCCATCCTCGTTCACGCGCCAGGCAGCGCCGAGCCGACACAGACGCTGGAGGGCCACTCGTCCTCTGTCACATCTCTTGCTTTGTCATCCGACCGTACTCTGCTCGCCTCCACATCAAAGACTGTCTACGTCCATAACTTGACGAGCTCGAGCCGCACCATACTTCGTGGGCTCCCCTGTCCTAACGCTTTCGCCTCCTGTGCCACTTTCCATCCTTCACGGCCTACGACTCTTCTCGTCGCCATCTCACGACAACTCGTCGTCTACGATGTCACGAAACCGACAGCGCCTGAAAAGGTTGTCCAAATCGGTGGCACTGCGGCTGGCGATATCGTCGCCCTCGACTGCAGCCCGTTTTCAAAGAGCCTGCTCGCTGTTGCATGTGCTGGTGGGCTTGTGGGAATCGTTGATATGGATAAGGAGAAATCGTACGTTTGCTGTGTGGTCTCGCCATCTGGCTTATACGCGTCACAGGTTAGTCAAAACTATCGATATGAAGACGACCATCACGTCTCTCCGCTTCCAACCAGACGCCGCCGTTGTCGTAGTAGGCACTGCGGATGGTCGCGTTCTGTACGCCGATCTCCGTGCCACCGACAAACAACCTCAGAGTATCGTGGCGGACAAGCATGGTCGCCCTGTCATCGGTCTTGCGTGGCTGGTATGAGCTCTTTGGATCATAAACCCAAGACTCTCACGTTGTACGCGCAGAAACGCGGCAAGCCGGCGTCGTCTAAACGCGCACCCGTCGCAACAAAGTCGACAAAGCCAACGACGCTTCAAGATCGGACGAGTCCTCGCTCAATACTGAAACCCAAAGCGAGGAGCCCGATTGCGACGTCGACTGCCGTCAAAGGTCCTCAGAGCACGTTTTCACCTGCCAAGGACTCGTCCCGTCCGTCGCTTTGCCTTCTTTGCAGGGCTTGACTGATTACTCGATCTAGATCCATTGTCCAAGAGCACTGCAACCGCAGCTAGCAGAACCGCAACTCTCGCCCGTGCAGCAAAGGAGAATGCGCCAGCCTCTCGACCATCTCCCGTGACGCGAGCGAAAACATCGCCACCCAAGCCCAGCACATCGAAGACCACCATCAGCACACAACCGCGAGCACTTGCGCCTCCCGCCGAGAGACGGCCTCGCATTTCCTCGTCTTCACAAGCATCGACACGCATTCTGTCCAGCCGTCGGGTGTCGAATGCGACGACATCTAGCCGGCTGTCTCACACACCCAGTCCGTCGTTGCCTTCCGAGTGTGATCTACAGTCCTCGCCACATCGTCATGCGACAGAGAAACGTCGCGAAATACAGGCGCTGGGATTGGGCACTCCTGGCGCCCGTCGGCGTGCGCCCGTACCCAGCCCGCTCGCATCGCCTACAAGGCAAGATAGCAACTCGCGGAACAAGCGACTGTCGTGGGCGGATGAGGAGGAAGGCGACGGAGACACAGTCATTCAACCTTCGTCCAGCACCCAAGATCAGGAACGTGTGCCGTCTGCGTGCTCGGCTGCCGAGTCCATTTCGACGGACAACGTTGCCAACCCCAACATGCAGCTGTCGCCGACGCGGCGGCCTCAGGTGCCCACGACGGACTGGTCGCCAGTTCGTGCGGCAATGAATAACTCACCGCAAGCGACGTTACGGGCGTTCATGCAGGAGTTGGCGACGAAGGACGATATCAAAGGATTGCACATGGATCTTATTCGAATGGGAATGGCGTGGAAGGTGCGTGTCCCCTCGCAGTCTTGTTTGGATTGCGGCTGACGCCGTCACAGAGCGAGATGCGAAGCTTGATGGAACAGTACGTGGGAGACTTGTCGAGCTTGAGGGAGGAAAATACACAGCTGAGAGAGGAGCTGCAGCGCTTGCGGAATCGGTGTTGATTGTGAGACTATGTATGTACCGTCCTGAGTGTATTTGCTATGGCTCTTATTTCAGTCGGAGTTGAGACCGCGTTTCTGAGACCGTGTTCGGGCGCTTAGTGTCTTAGCCCCTCCGCCACACTCTTCGACCATGCATCACCGCGCGTCGCTCCTGACCGACGCTGCGCTCTTCCGTGTCGACGACGTACTCGACCCATTTGACATCGTCCAGCATGTCACAGATGGTGCTGGCGATGTCGAGGGCCAGTCCAAGGACTTTCGCGAGTCGATGTACGTGCTCATACTGAAGGGTATGTCACCGTATGGGCTTCTGTAGCTAGCTTTAGTGCTGACCATACTTCTCAGAGATTCTTAACACTGTATTCCCTGCAGAGGCTTACCTGTTCTCTGAGGACGAGCTGGAAGCGTTCAACCGCTTTGGCCAGCTATCCTGTGCGTCCTACCCACCATACGCTTTCTGCTCTCCTAACGTGCGCCGGCTCAGACGAGGCGAAATATCTCTTATTACGGCTTTCCCTGCGCAAGGAAGGGAAATGGCATAGCTTGTCTGGTCTCGACGCCTCGTACCACGCCGATCTGGGACCTCGCTTGCGCGGCGCGATGCAGGAGCTCAGTGGGATATTACCCTCGCCTCCAGAAGAAGAGAAGAAACCGCGTATCATAAAGACATCCCAGCCCAAAGTCATCGACCTGACATTGGACGACGAAGACGACGAGCCGGACGTCCCAGTCCAGCCTTCGACACTGCCGCTGCCGACCTCGGATGCGTCGACCGCAGTCGCTGTGGCCGTGGCTGGTCCTCTCTTTGCCCACGGAGAATCGTCTGCAGAACTGGCAGACCTGCTTCAGTGTCTCAACAAGGATCAGCTGAAGGCAGTCGCTATCCAGTTGAAGATCGCCAACGTAAACAAGAAGAATGTCAGTTCGTCCTCTATGCCGTTGATCTTATCATTGTCCTGACTCTCCTGCAGCGTGACGAGCTTGTAGAGAGCTTGTTGGATCACGCTTCGTCGCAATCCACTCTGCAAGGACGCGGACCTCTGAAACAGCTTACACTCAACTTCCACATGGGAAAGAAGAAGTCGCAATCCGATCTTCTGCGACAACGGGTCATGAAAATTCTAGGTCTGCGCATAGTATTCTCCTGTTGCAGTAACTCATCAGCGTCGTCAGTACATGCTATTAAACTCGAGGCGGAAGTGTTGGCTTTACTGCGTCGACTGCAGATTGTTTTCTTCAGAGCGTAAGTCACTCCCAAGAACTTGTTTGGCGGAACTGACCTTACTTAGAACGATGTATGCTGCGGACCTTTTCCTGCCATCCATCCTGGCTCGGGCGAAGCGACGCAACTACGCATCCTACAAGTACGAACGAACGCTCAACATCTTCCCGTCACGCGAACAATTTCTCGACTACGAGAAAGCACTCAAGATGGAGTCAGAGATGGACATGCTCCTCGACGGCTACGGTACCATGTACAAGCCCAAGAGTAAGAGTGCGCAAGCGCATGCAAAATCGATAAGCGCGACGCCAAGGCAGGATGCTGCTGCCCGAGCCAAGGATTTGGCGAGCGAAGCGTGGCTGCGATGGGACGAGCTGCTGATCAGCGCAGAGGAGCAAGGCTTGACAAAGGCCGACACGTACATTGCAAGATTCCATCCTGGTATGTGTGCGCTATATCTACCACCCGTCACTCATGACCTTTTCCAGGACATGTGTATACCCGTATTTTGCACAACGGCTGCCGAGCTCTCGCGATCTTGAAGGTACGTTGCTGTTGCCGAGAGGGTGAAGGCTTGCTCATCGACTTGACCATAAGGATTACCAGTCCGAGATAACGGCCCTCAAAGCACTTCTTGAACAGATGATCTGGCGGAAGAGCAAGCGCGGGTACGTTGCTGTTGCTGAAGTTGACGCTGGCGTAACTCATTTGCGTAGGGCTTGGTACGAAAGGCTTGCCTTGCTTTACCATCAGTATGGCCACCGCGTCACGCTGGACGAGGAGGATGCTGCGAAATTCGTCGATCTCGAAGACCAACACCTGCACCTTGCCAGAGAGACCGTCCTCAAAGGCCTTGAAGACGAGCATACGCATCTAGGTATGTGTTCGCTCGAAGTGATATGCAACGAAGCTGACGAATGAACAGTGTGGCGGATCGCTTTAGAGAACCGTCTAAGTCGGCTTGAGAAGCGCTTGAAGCTATCGAAAGAGGAGCGCTACGAGATTACACCGCGTCTTAAGAACCCGCGAACGGTCTGCTTCCAAGGAAAGCGTATCTGGGAAAAGGAGGATTCCCCTGCTGGCGATGCCAACGTGAGCAGCAAACATTCTCTCCCAGGACTGATAACCGACAGGGCAACAGGCTTCGTGGACTGGCAAGTCCTTGTGGTTCGGAGCAAATGGCGAGAAGGTGTCTGTCGAGGACCTCTCGGTGCAGTGGTACGCCAAGAAGGGCTTCAAGGCAGTACACTCCGAGGGTCGCATCGTAACGTCCATCTTCGCGCTCCTCTTCTGGGACGTGCTGTTTGCACCAGTTCAAGGCGGTACGCAACGGCGTCGCACATCGACGTGTTCTGACACCACATAGCATTCGAGACCAAGTTTCAGAACGCTCCGCTCGACATGTTCCACGATACCTTTTTCCAAGCTCGCAAAGAGCTCATAGAGTCACGTCTCGCCGAATTGGAGGCGAACAAGGCTCGCACACTTCTGGAGACTGTCGACGATAGAGAGCGACCGCGCAAAACGGTCTGCATCGGTCTTCGATGGGACATGTTCTCGAAGGAGGATCTGTGTGAAGTCGTCGACTGTCTCGGGGGGAGAGCGCTTGCCGTCATGTGTCGCATCTTGTGCGAGGACTACGCGGGAAGAACGTCTGGCGTACCAGATCTGCTCGCATGGAATCCCCGGACAGGCAAGGCGAAGTTTGTAGAAGTCAAGGGGTATGTTGTCCGGTTGTTGTCCTATCTACTCGCTCGCTCACCAGAATCAAGACCGGGCGACCAACTGCGTGATGGCCAACGAGTGAGTACATCTCATTGACAACGCCCTGTTCCTCACCATCACCTACAGCTATGGATTCATTGTCTTCTGAGTGCGGGTGTTGATGTCGAGCTTTGCAAGGTCGAGGAGAAAGAGGAGCGGGACCGTGCCAAATCCCGCTCCAAGAGCGCACGAGCAGATTCTGATGAAGACACTGCTGAAGAGTCGGGCGCTGAGGAAGATGAGCAACTCGAGGACGAGGACGAAGAACCCGCAAGTAGACCCAAGGGCAAGAAGAGACCGTCCGACTCTGCTGAAGCCACTTCCGAATCGAAGCGTAAAAAACCAAGGTCGCAGTCGATCGAGCTCTGATGTCCCTGCTTGTCGCTTTGCTTTGAGTGTAACCGTAGTGTTATTAGTATGTAGCAGTTGTACTCGTGCGTGCATGATGATTCGTTATGTAAACAATGTGGGAATGGGGGCTACATTGCGATCAGAGAGAGAGATAGGCCAATAATTATGCAAGACAGCGTCCAGACAAAATGATGGAACGATGCTATTGTGATTGACCAGGGGTCCTCTTGCGTATTTGTCGTCGTAAGAAACCTTCTTTGGCTTCGCCTTGTCCATCTCGTGCTCGGATTTCACGCAGGCGGCGTTCGCTGAGGTTGGTGGCCATCCTCCTTGATGCGTAGCCGCCTTCCTCTGTGTCGAAGCCGAAGCCTGTCCGCGTGGACGAACGAAGGCCGGTCGCCATGTCGGTACGGCTGCCAGCCAACGAGCGCTGCGAGTGTCGAGGTGGGGCAGGCGAGCGGGGTGAACGTGGCGACAGCGCATCGACCGAATGTTGCGACTGGTATTGAACGTGGTACAAGTTGTTCCAATGTCCACCAATAAGGGGATCGTTGAGGATGTCCCTGTTGGGTTGATACTTGCGAACAGCGCGTAGAACGTCCAGGTCGTCCGGGAAGAATATCGTCTTCGTGGCCTTGAAGACATATCGCGGCAACAGCGCGATGACGAAGGCGAGTGGAATGCCGAACCAGAAGTATGCAGCTCGGAATAGGAAATATGCGTTGCCGCTACAGAGCTGGTCAGCGCGCTGTCGAGTGGGACCAGTGCTGTCAACTTACTAGGAATATGTCCAGAACCAACCGGGCGAGATGAGGGAGTAGATACCCTGCCCACTGCTTTAGTATGGCACTTTCAAACGGCATCCGCAAACTTACCAAGAACGCCCAGATGAGGACGGGACCAAGGCTGACGGCAAATACAACCCACCACGTCCAAGCATGGGTGTTGAACCCGTTGAACGCGCTAGCGACCATGACGGCGGAGATTACCCTGAGAGCAGGTCAGTGACGCGAAAGGTATATTCAAGACAAACCCACATGACGGTGCTGAACTCGTACATGCCGACTTGGTAGCCGTCATGACGTGCGGACGTCGAGTCGAACGTGTACAGCAGGAGGAAGAATATCACAGCCGACTATTAAAGGGTCAGAAATCGCCGGTTCAAACTCCTGTGCACGAACCTGCCAGACTGCGTCGAACATGAAGAATGCAAACAGCTTTGTCCCGAACCATGATCTTTCGCGGCCGTAGTGATACAGCTCTGGAATGGCGACAAGAATGTCGTCGTCTGAAAGGTATAGTCAGCATTAAAAGCCTTTGAGCCAGCCAACTTGACACACCTATCAAGCGGTCAAACAGGCCGATTGCGATGACAGGAGCAATTGTCCAGAAGACGTTCCAGAAGAGTAGGTACGTGTAATCAAAGACGCTGGATACGCGTGAGCATGGCCCGCGTACGCGGACGATAGGCTTACTATGTCGTACTCCACTGGCAGTAGATCTGGAACCAGAACAGAACAGCAATGCACACAATGTTCTTGTAGAAGAAGTTGACGATCCTGTCGAAAGGGTTCAGATATTGTATACCCTGGAAGACCGAGGTGTGCAACATACATGTTGCCGTTACGATAGTAAGACCAGTGACCGTGGACGAAGAGGAGTCGTGTGAGGAAACGGAACTGTGCCGCGTCAGTAACATGAAGGCGATGCGCAGAAGGGCACTCACCTGCGCAATAGCGTAGTCCGACGAGTTGACGGCCTGTAAACCTTCTTCACCGATGATGCCGACACCAATGTCGGCAGCCTGTATCATGCTGACATCGTTGGCGCCGTCACCTATAGCCAGAGTTATCGCCTTCAGGCCTTCCTTGACGAGTCGGACCATCAACGCTTTCTGCAGCGGCGACACGCGACAGCAGACTACAGCCTCGCAACGTGTCGAAAGCCCGAGAAGCAGCGCCTTGGTGAACTCTTCCTCTTCTCTGAACGCCTAACGCAATAGGTCAGTTGCAGATCAAGCTTCTAAAACGAAAGAAACGGACATGTCCCAGTGAACCACCGTCGATGACCAGAATGAAACCGCCTGGTCGTTCGCCGTTGTTGTCTCCGATGATGTGAGAGTAACCTCCAGACGAAACAGAGCGCCGCGATGGAGGGCGTGTCGGCTGCTGTTGTTCCTCCTCGTCGATTTCGTGGGGTGCAACTGCTTCGTCCTCGAGGATTCCATCCGAGGGGAAGAACTGTTCCACAGCGTCGCGCAACTGGTCGTACGTTGATCTGTTTTGACCATAGGGCTTGCCGTCGCGGACGACGATGAGGTTGGAATCCTTTGCGATGAGATTGGTGCTGTAGCCGATAGCTGTTGGGCCGTCAGCAAAGCGTCATCTTCATGTGCTGCGTGTAACAGCGCACCAATGGCGGTTTCGAGCTTGTCACCAGTGGCGACCCAGACCTTGATACCGGCACGCTTGAGCTCAGCGATGGCTTCGGGAACGCCATCCTGCAAGCGATCCTCAATGGCTGAGGCGCCGAGCAACCGTAAATCGCGCTCCAGTTCGTCTGCGACAGCTTCGACCTTGGCCTCACGGTCATCGATCGCAACCGTAGCCTCATGGTACCGCGCGCCCCAAGACTCGTACTCCTCCGCTGCATCATACGTAAGCATCAAAGGACTCGACACCGACTACGAACGCACCGGAAATGATCTTGTACGCAAGACAGAGCGTGCGCAGCCCGTCGTTCGCAAAGTCCTCGAGGTGGCCTTCAGTCAAGTTCTTCAGGTCCTCCTTGCCCGGCGCGAGGCGTTCAAAGATGACGTTGTCCGCGCCCTTGGTGAAGAGAACGATGCGGCCCTCTTCATCCATCTTGCGCACGACGACGCTCATGCGTTTGCGCGCGCTCGTAAAGTCGAGCATCTCGAGCAGCTCCCACTCCTGCACCTCGCCGGGGCTGAAGGGCGACTGCATGCGTAGGATCTCACGCTCACGCCCAAGGAACACGAACCCGACGTCCGCCGCGGCCTGTACGAGCGCGGCCTCGTCCGGACTCTGCGCCTTGTAGCTGATTGCGCTCGTCTTCGGGTCGACGCTCGCAAGCGCGGAGTGACACAGCGCGATACAGGTGAAGAAACCGTTCAGCATACGCGCGTGCTCGCTCGTCGAGCTGGCCGCGTCGCGCAGGTCTGCATCGAGCGCCGCATCCTTGAAATGGGCGAGGACGCCCTCAGACAGGTCCACCTTCTCGACGGGTTGCATCGGGTACTCCTCTGCCTGCGACGTGTCTCGACCATGCGGCATCGTGGAAGACACACCAGACGGCTCGACGGAGTGTCCAGCGTCAATGATGCCCTGATGTTGGTCTTCGTCGCCTTTATAATGTCGTCCACCAACGCTACACTGCCGGAATATCATGACGTTCTGGTAGAAAGATCAGAGAGTGATAGACGCTACACTTTAGGACATACTTGTGTCAGGGTGCCCGTCTTGTCAGAGAAGACATATTCTATCTGTCCAAGGTCGTCGGAAAGGTTCCAGCTACGCGCAGTGGCAGGTGTGTCGGTCTTTTGGTAGAACATATCGAAGTCAAAGTAGATGAAGGCGGCCTGTATCGTCCTAACCGCCTCGATGGAGATGTACAACGAGATTGGAACGACGTTCTGGAACCTGCATCCGGGACACAGCGCGTCAGCACAATTTCGTAGCAGTCAACACAGGACAGCGGCTTACGTGATGAGTGCATTTCTGTTGACAACCACACAGTCAGCTTCAAGACGCAGTTTGCACAGATCCAAGCAACGCACCCGAAAGTAATTAGACCGTTGATGTTGGGATTGTCGCCGCTCCTATCGTCGCCAATGAACCAGTAGTCGCCGCGCCCGGAACCCTTGTGCTCGAGAATGGACTCGACGATAGCGCACACGACGGCCATGATCGCGAGTAGCGCGAGGTTGACGAATCTGCAATCGGCGGCCGCAAACACGCGTCGGTCAGCCGGGCGCCGCAAACAATGCCGTAGCAAGCGCGACAGAAAGAGTACTCACACCTGCGGGTTCATCTGGCGCTCCACGCGACTGCGCTTGGAGGGCGTACCGCCCGCGTTCATGACGATCTTGGTGTCGACGCCGGTGAACATGACTACGCCAATGACCCATTTGGTGTTGCGGAGAACTGTGCCACGAAGCAAGACAGTGACGAGGTCGATAGGGTGCTTGCCCGCGCTCGTCTCGACGGCGGCCGCAAGGCGGTACATGTTCTCCGTAGGGCGCTCGGTCTCGATGGTGAACGCGTTATGCGGGTCGCCGCACACACGCGCAGTCCGCAGGTGCGAGAGCTCTTCGACAGCGTGACGTGACTTGAGGTTCGTCTCGCCGTCGAGGTTTTTGGTCTCGACGTACGCGACGTTCTCGTCCTCAGACGTGGCGCAGATGACAATGTCGGCCGGGAACGGCTCGTCGTTCATAATTTTGACGAAGTCGCCAACGCGCACGTCCTCCCAGATGGTCTCCTTCCAGTACGGTTCGCCGCTTTCCGGGTCGTAGTTGTCCTCGTCTTCAACGCCTGCCTGAGAATTGTTGGGGGTCGTTGAGGCGGCAGATGCATTGCTGTCGGGTGCGGGTGCCGGTACTACGACCGCGTTGTCGGGTTGTCGCGGGACCTCTTTCTCCTCTTGCTCATCGCTGATCGCGGTCTCCGGGTCGACCTTGCGCTTGCGACGGCGGATGCGGGCTTTGTTCGCGACGGCGGCGAGACCGCGCACGAAAGTCTTGCTCTTGAGTTCTGTGCCGTTTGCGTTCTTGTAGTCGCCGCCCGCGAGGACAAGCGTGCTGGAATGATTGACGCGTCGATCGGACCTGTGACGTTGGATGTCTTCGTAGCCGTCCTTGAGAGCAGTGATGAGCAGGACGACGATGAGCGGGAGGACGACGAGGCCGGGCGAGATTGTTGAGAATCTCGGGAAGAACTGGAGGATGGCGATTCCTGTAAGCGGGTTAGTGCGTGTCGGCTCTGGATGCGGGCAGGGGCGTGCGAACCTGCGAAGAAGCTGGCGGGGTGGTCAGTCAGGGTGCCGAGCGAGCGAGTGAGTAATACGGTGCGCACATGTTGGCTATTCGGCGAAACTGTTCTAGGAGGTTCCTGGGCAGAAAAGTGACGACTGTGTACTTGGAAGTGATGACCTGGCTTGTGGCGAATACGTGCTTGGGGAGCAGCCTGCCCTTGTGGTCGTACGCGTCGGGCGGGAGGTCCCTGTTGACGAATATGGTGCGCGCCTCGCCTGGTCTGCGCTTCTTGGAGAAGAGCTGGGCGACGTCGAAGTCGTTCAGCCGCTTGTACCAGGGCGGCGCCGCCTTAGCCTTTGCCTTTGCCATCGCGGGCTGGCTGGCGGGAGGGAAGATGGGACGGAGCTGACGGGCGCTGGCTGACTTTAGACGGGCGATCTCAAGCCGAGCGGACTTGGTTCCGATTACAACATCGTTCTACAAGTAATTTACACCCGTCTGTGTCTCCCTCTCGCTGTATGCGCCCTCGGACCTCTCGGAGGCAGCTTCCCCTCGTCCTCGTACAGGAACTTGCCATTCGTCAGCGGACAATATCCCGCACGCGTCACGGTCACGCACCTGCCCAATGTCCTGCTCCTTCCCGCAGGCCCGCTGTTCCTGCCGCATCTTCCGCATCCTCACCGCACGGCACGTCTTGCAGAACCGTCTCCCCTCGTTAAACAGCGCGATGCGCAGAAAGTAGCCCCGCGCCAGCTCGCGCTCGCACAGCGTGCACGTCCAGCGCTCCCCCGCCAAGTCCTCCAGAATCCCCTGGGGCAGCAGTCCGTTGCACCGGAACGTGTCGTGGCTGAACGGCCGCATCGCGCGCACCAGGCCTGCGTATCGCCCGCTCTGTGCCTCCAGTTCCTCTTCGCGCACCCAGTCCTGCGCCACGAAATGCTTCCACATCGTCCGGACGTAGTGCACATCGCGCGCCGCTGCGGCAATCATCTCCTCGCCGAGCGGCCGCGCGTGCCATCGTTCGTGGTAAGCCTCTGCGCCTGATCAGGATGTCTTACGCGCATGCTTGCAAATCACGCACCAGTACGCCGCACATGCGGGAGCTTGTGCTCGCCCATAGCCTTGATCAGCCCGTTCAGTCTATGCACGCCGTCGTAGTCCGCCCAGTGTCCATTCACGTCCTTGCGGTGGATGAACGGCACGAGTCGCCCAATCTGCTGCTTCTGCCGCTCGCCGCGTAGTCCGCGACTCACGATGTCTGCCAGCTGCAAGTCAAGCACGCCCGACATCTCGACGCCGTACCCGTGCTGCCACAGCCGGTCAGTCTCAAGAAACTGCCACCCAGGAAAACGCACCATGAACTCGCTCGCGTCCATCCGGCCATCAAACATGACCTTCTTGACCGCGGCGTCCTTCAGCACGTCGAACATCACATCGAGCACCTCGCGGCCCTCGTCGCAGTTGAACGCCGGCGCAAGCACGTCCACCACATACACCGGTCCGTCCGCCGCAGCGAGATTGACGAGCGACAGCGAGCCGCCGACCGCACCGAGGTTATGTCCCTCACAATCAAGAAAGATGTGTGATGCGTCTTTGAGCGCGCGCACCGCGTCCTCGAGAACGTACTCGTTCGTCACGTACGTGTAGTCGACCTCAATAGATGCTGCAGTGTTGTCAGGCCTAGTCTCAGTCCGTGTGGGAGTGGCAGTCCGAGACGGGGTAGGCGTGACCTCCATTGGCGAGTCGATGCCCATACCGGTATCCATGCCGTGCTAGATGACGAGAATTCTACCTTAAGCCTCACCCTCTGTCAAAGTCTTATAAGTTAAGAGTGCCACCCGTGCATTGAACGTGTCGCCCCGAAGTCCGGTCGTGCGGTTGTGAAAGGAGTACGGTGGACAAAGCACGGCCTGCATGCATTTTCCGACCCGTGTACGGCGCGGCACCCGAGCACCGATCTAGACAACCCATGTAGAATTGCGGCGCAAGAAGAGTAGAGAAGAAAAGTACTAAGGAGCGACTGACTGTGGACATGCGAAAGACTATCAACAACTGTGACCATGACCTGGGTGATCATCCAACTGGACTGGAGAGACTGAGGGAGCGTGTAGACAAGACGGAGCGAGGACAAGCAAGAACTGGGCACTACCACAAGACTCCGGCCCGGTTTTGTATAATGGTGGCAGATATACTCTTTTACGAGTTCTGCGACGGCCGGCTCGACGCGTCCTTGAGCGCGAGCAGCTGCTTAGAGCGGAACGCCTCGTAGTGGATCTGCGCCGTCGTCTCGATGAGGTCTTGCAGGTGCGTGCTGTATGACAAGTGTCAGAGACGGATGCAGCGCGTGCGTAAGTGCCACAATTGCGACGCACCGAGTAAGGAAGTTGCGCAGGTAGTTGAACTCGCAGTGCTTCTCGTCTTCGACGTTGATTACGCCCCAACGGTTCTTGCGCCCGCGGACGGTCTTGCCGTCGATGATCACGTTGCGCTCCGAGCCGACAATGGCGAAGGGAATCATGTCCTGCGAGGGCATATGAGTATTGCGTAGATACCGATACACTGAGTGCAACATACGCGGATGCTCTCGTTGAGCTGCAACTCCTCGCTGTCGTTCTCATCCGTGTCGAAGGGGTAGAGACGGATGTTGTGGTAGACAAGCTCCTCACGAATCTGGTGAACGAGTCAGTCAGCACACCTCAATATACCGTTAGTGGTCTCACCTTCTGCTTGAACGCTTCGCGCTCTTGGAGCGTAAGCGAGTCGGACTTGGCAATGACCGGGACAACATTGACAACTTCGGAAAGCTTCTTGAGGACGATCACGTCAATAGCGCGAAGGTTGTGACCGGTGGGAGAGATGAAGTAGAGGCAGCAGTGGATACGCGTGTCCTGGATGTAGCGGTCGCGCTGGGCGGTAAGCTCCTTGCGGAGGTACGCGCTGTGCTGGTCCTGTTGTCCGCGCGTTCAGTACGAGCCCTGACGGCGAAAAAAGCGAGCGAACCTTGATGTACTTAATGATAGGGTCCCAGCTACAAATTTCGTGCCGCGTTAGAAGAGGTGCGACGGGGCTAGGCTAACGCACCAGTTGTCGTTGTTGATCTGGTCTCCGTAACCTGGGGTGTCGACAATGTTCAAGCGCAGCCTGACACCGTTCTCGACGATGACTGGGTGGAGCTGTGAGTAGAGAGCGCGTCGAGTCGCGTGTGGACCGACCGTGGGAGACCGTCTGGATTTCCGTCGTCTGCCTGACGTCGACAGCGGCCTCGAGGCGGCCCTTGGAGTCGATGAGGTGCGAGGCAAAGATGGTGTTAATGAGCGTCGATTTGCCCAGCCCGGTTTGGCCTGTGCGCGGGGTCAAAGATGTTGTGGGACGACGAGTTGGTTGCGACTGACCGACGACCATGACATTGAACTGGAAGCCGCGCTTGAGGAGCTTGTGCTCGATTTGGCGGGTGATGGAGTCGAAACCGACGTAGGACGCGGCGCGGATTTCCTCGACAGCTGCGGCGGCCATGGCGTGTAGACTTTGCGGGAGAGTCGAGACGGGGTCAAGCAGACAAGACGAGTCGGACTTTTTTCGCGAGCGGCAACACTTCAATTTCTATTACATTTTACAAGTAAGAAATGAACTTTGATCACCCTCGACCGCGCGCGCGGTGACAAGTCGTGTCGAGCGTCCTCGGCGGTGTCGCTTGGAATGTTCTCGAGCCTCGTCCCAGAAATTTATACAGCGTCTGCTCTGCAGCGGCCCTTCCCGCAAGTTCCCACGCCCCACGCCCACCATGGTGAGTCCGAGTTCTAGGGGTCAGTCGACTGCGCGAGACTGACGAGCCCAACGAGCTCCATGGCGTCCTCGTTTGTCGCGAACTACCACTGGAAGAGCAAGGGCGTCAAGCCCTGGGCCGACGACTGGTTTAAACGCGAGCTCCCGACGCTCTCCCTCGACGGCGACGCTGGCACAGTCAAGATCGACCAGGTCACCGAGATCGACGGCGACGCTGAGCTCGGCAACCGCAAAGCAAAGTGCGCTACGCGTCCCCGCTCAGCTCCTCAGCGCTGACCGAGATCTTTGTGCGATGCAGGCTGCTGGCGATCTTTGACTGCAAGATCGAGCTCGACTGGAGCGGCACGACCAAGTCCGGCGAGGACGTCAAGGGCACCCTCGTCATCCCCGAAGTCTCGCACGAGACCGCCCTCGACCAGATATCGGACTATGTCGTGCGTCGTCCTCCGCTGCTTACCCAAGCGACTCATGCTCCCCTCGACGCAGTACAACTGGACGCTCAAGACGCCATCCACCAAAGAAGTCGACGCGTTGTTCGCATTTGCTAGGAAGCAGTTCCCGCCCGTGCTGGAGGCCAAGTTCGCAAAGTTCCCCGTCGAGCTTCTCGAGACGCACGGGGGCGACCTCACCGTCAAACCATCCTCCAACGACCCGAGCAGGAACGGCACCCCAGCACCCGCTGGCGCATCTTCCTACGCTCCCGCACCGCCGGCGCCGTCTGCAGCTGCCGCAGCACCGACGAAACCGAAGCCAAAGGCCACCAACACGTCCTCGGTGACCGTCGAGGCTTCCTTCATGGCCTCCGCGGACGATCTCTTCGGCCTCCTCACGGACGAGAAGCGCATCCCTATGTGGTCACGTGCGCCTGCCCAGGTGAGGTCACGTTTCTCAATTCATTCTTGCCGTACACTCGCTCACTGAAGAGCACTTCTCTTCAAGTCCAACGTTGAAGCTGGCGGCTCCTTCTCGCTCTTTGGCGGCGGCGTCAAGGGCACGTATGCCTCGCTCAACCGACCCACGCAATTTGTACAGAACTGGATGCTTGATAACCCTAAGTGGCCCGACGGTACGTGCACCCTTCCATTCACCGCACTTGCTCATTGCAGACAGGCCACACTGCAACGCTCACGACCTCGCTCGAGCAATCGTCCGAGTCCACGACACTCAAGCTCGCGCTCAACGGCGTCCCGAAGGGCATGGAGGACGAGATTACAAACAACCTTCAAGGCTACTAGTTCGTCCTACTCGCCATTCTCTTGCCAATGCTTACATCTTTTCCTGTAGCATCCGTGGCCTCAAGTCGATCGGGTACGTAGAGGTCGCCCGTCTTCCTCCACCCCGCCGCGCCTCCCCGCCTCCGCCTCCCGCACAAAATGCACTGCAGCGCCAGTGGCTCGCCCTCGCGTTCGCAGCACTCGCCATCGTCGGCGCATTCGCACTCCCACTCTTCACGTCTTCCCCCACCAGCCGCTCCTGAACACACCCACGCTCGTGTGCTGCTCTAAACGTGTTTATCTTATATTTACCTTCCTCTTTTTGGTTTTCTTCGACAGGTTGGGTTCGATCCTCTAGGGGCAGAGCAAGTAGCGACGTATCGCCATTAGAATCTCTCTCTCATCCTACCGTCGCTTTCGGGACGCAGTTGTTTGAAAATACAAGTCTACACGTTCACATCCATCCTCACGCGTGCGCTCCAAGGTAAAGAGAGAGTAAGAACATTGATTGGTTTCGGTCTACAATATACAGTGTCGTGGCGCTGAGTGCGCATTGGTTTCATGGTACACGTCGCTACGTGAGCGCGAGATTAGGTGGTGGTGGTCCGTAGCATGCGAGCAGTTACAAATTCACGACTTGCCGCCATCTGCTTTCTTGACCTCAGGCTTATCCTCCTCTGGCTTCTTGCGGATCATGACGAAAGAGTCGCTTTCCTCCTGCGCCGGGAGCGCCTCGATGTCACCCTTGATCTCGCCCGCGTTCTCCTTGCGCAGGCGGTGGCGCTCATTGCGCATACGCTCGAGGTCGGTCGTCGCGAAGCTGTGGCCAGCGACAGGCCCGAAGTACGCATTGCCGGCCAAAGTGCCGATCATGCAGGTACCAATCAGGCTGTGGTCAATGCATTAATAAACTTCGCGGTGAGGTAGGAAGAGTAGACAACGCACATGGAGAGGTAGAAACGGTACTGCGAGTACCACTTCGGAGCTGGACAGCAGTTAGCCATGAGTTGAAGAATCTCTGAATATGCTCACTCCATCCCCACGCGGTTACGCGACTGCCATTCTTGTCAGTGAAAGCAAGAGAAATCCGACGACAAGGACATACTGGTCAGCGCCCCAGAGTGCGGTGAAGGCGAGCCATTGCGCGACAATGGCGGTCGTGGGCTCCAGCATGAGTGTCGGCCAGGCGACGAGGACGGGTGCAGCACCGAGCATGAGACGTTTTGCGCCATGGTGACCGCCATAGCCAGCAAACTCCATACCCCAGTGCAACGCGCCGAGGAAGGACAGGAGAACGGCACCGTACGTCACTTGCACGTTCAGACACGAGTCAAGAGCGGCGAGCATCATCGAGGGGTCCACGCCAGATACGCTGCCTACAGTCCAAGTTCAATATGACGCGAAGATGCGCAATGAGTGCTACATACTGGCTGCAGCATTCCCTGCCTGGCGCGCAAGGTAGAGAGTCGACAGCGAGGTTCCAAGATATGGCAAAGCCCCTAAAACCATGTTCAGCCCTGGTATGTCTTTCACAACAAGACCCACCAGCGAGACCAAAGGCCATGACAGGCTTGGGAACAGTGCTCGCTACGGCGCCAGTGACGCCGGCCTGGAAGAGTTCGTCAGACTTTGGTGGAGTCGGTGGTTCATCGCGATGATGTCACGCACGAAACCAGCCTCGCCCGTGATGGCACCGACGTTGAGCGCGCCGCCGCCGAGCGAGCGAGCGAGGTCTCCCGCCGTGTTGCCGACCTCTTCCTTGATGTTCTGGGCTGCGTGAGGCAGACTCTGCGAGCCGGGTCGGCCGGAGACAGTGGAGGCGACCTGGCGCCTTTGCAAGAGTGATGCGGCGACGGGAGCCTGGCGAAGTGCGGAACGAAAGAGAGGACGGGCAATGGATGTTCGCGCGATGAAGGACATGACTACGAGCAAGGAGAGAGGGTAGTTGGCAGCCAAAAACTCAGGAGCCGCGTATTTCAAGCCCGACACCGTTGACGTCACTCGTCATCGCCGCACTTTCGAAGTCCTTGGAAGTTGGAGCCTGGCGCTGACGCCGTCAGATTGGGGTTACAAAGGAAGACGTACATAGGCAATATGCGGAGGAGTACAGTGCCAACGGATGCTACGGAATATATATGCGAGAGAACCCTTCTACCGTTCCCCTGCAGCATGGACACCTGCAAATGCAAACGAAACGTCACCTCGTGAAGAATCGGTACTGGTACAAACACGCACATATGCTGCGACGCAGGAAAGTGGGACGCCATGTTCGCCCGACAGTCATCACACATGGCCAAGCAGCGACAAGGCCAGCAGACGATCGACCGGGCCTCGACTGTACAGATGACACAGTTGCGCCGCGACTCTGCATCCCATGAACTGGATGCGGGTCGACTCGATGTGGATTGTCGCCGCTGCTCGACAAACACGTCCCAGCCTTCGTCCGAGGGCGAGCTCTGGCGCATCAGCCGAGAGTAGCGCCGTCGTGTTAGGGCACCAGAGCCTGGACTCGACATGTGCGCAAGTAGGACGTGCGGGCCAGGCGCAGAAGACCCTGCAGCGTCCGCATCTGGCGCAGCCAGGTCGGAATACAGATTTAGGGCGTCGGTTCCGCCTTCGTCCTCGCTGCCATCGTCCGATTCTGATGCATCTGATAGTTCAGCGTCGGCTCCAGGCTGGTATTCCTCGTCGTCACTGCCGTCAGTCAATTGGTCGCCGCCGAGGAAACGAGAATAGAGCTCGTCCGCATCATGCTCGTTGGAGGTGGACTGTGAAGGTGCCTCTCTAAAGCCCGCCGACGGTCCAACTGCCGGCGAGTCGTGCCGCAGCTTGGATCTCGAGATCCAGTGCCACAACCCGCGCGAGGTGGACCACAAGGCGGTCCCAAACCGTTTCAATTCACGCCACAGCGCGCCGCTGAACAGTCCGCCGGCATGCGGCCGCTGAGCAGACACCTTCTTGTACTCCCTAGCTAAGCCGCGTCGACCGCCAACAGGATGCGCCATGCCGGACACGCCAGAAACGGACAGCTCGACCTCGCCTCCGGCGTCGGCTCCTGTCTTCAACGCTGCCACTTGATTGCTCAATCCAGCAATATGAGTGGCCTGAAGCGAAGCCGTGCCGAGGCGCAAGAGTGCAATCTCGAAGTCGTCCTCCCATCTAGGAAGTGCTTGATTATGCCCGAATAGTGGCTTGGTGATCTCGCCCTCGGACAACAGCTGTGTCAGAGCGTTGAGGGTGCACGTCACGAGAGACACAAATATAAGGACGCTCGTCAAGACGCAAGGGATGAAGTTGAGGGGAGGATAAGTCAAGGGAGAGCTCCAGACCACAGTGTAGAAGTGTGCCTGTGACGCGTTAAACACTATAACAAGGGGGGGAAGCATTGTGTAAGCTGTACACACCAGGGAGAGCAATCCGCAAATCGTCGTCGGTAGCAGCCTCTTGTTTGCCCACTCCTTCTTGACTAACATAAGTTGGAGGAGCGTAATCTAAGTAGGACCGAGAGTCAACCCAGGGGACAGAGACTGTGGTACGCGGCTCCTACCTGTAGGGCGGGGAGCGTGATCGTGATGATAACGTCGCGGCTTGGTCGCGACGGCAGTCCGGGGCCCATGTCACGGAACGCATGCGCAATCGGAGAGGCGTAGATGTGCAGCAGGAACGCGTATGCGGCAAGGTTGAAAGGCATCGCGTTACCACCATCCCTGGTGGCGATTTCAGTACATCACTTCGACTGTAAGTGGCTGAGGCACACGCACCCATCGTCCATCAAGCCCTGTGTCAGTGCGCCTGCAAGAAAACGACAAAGCTCAGGCGCAGGTCTCGCCATGGACAATGCATAGCCTTACCGCAACAGAGGCCCATGCAAACAGCACCGTACACGTGCCAGCAGATGTAAGACATTTCGTGTTGGGCAGCCCAAGCTCCGAGCGGCGCGAGCCATTGCGTAGTCGGAAATGCGTCGGAGACTTGAAGTAGGGTGCAAAGCAGCAGGAGTAGGGAGCGAAGAAGTAGGTACAGCGCGGGCAGGTTCAGAGCAAGCCTGGATGGCGTAGACGAAGGGTCCAGAGGGAGAAACAAGCCTCGAAGTCTATGCCACGCAGCCCAGGCGCCTGTGCCGCGTGACGGACGTGGCCGATGCGGATTACGGCGTGGAGATACGACGATGTGTTGTACGCGATTGAGAATGAAGGCCGTGGCGACGACGCCAAGGGCATAGTAGGATGTAGCAAAGGCCCAAGGTCCAGGCAGTTGGGAGTCGCCAGTGTGGCTAGGGCTAGGCGCCGAAGCTGTAGCTGTAGCGGCAGGATTGTCGATGGAAGACACGGGCGGTTTCGTGATAGCTGCCAGGTCGTTGGAGAAGTTCAAGTCGATGTTCTTCACATTGCGTATGAGGGCCGAGCTGAGCGAGAGAATGGAGCTGAAGAGCGACGTGTTCGAGACGCGCTCCATGGGCGCCGTCGAGTCGTAAGCGTGCCACGCGACGAATCGGAATCGGCCTTTGCCATGAATCCCACGTCATGAACATCTTGCTCTCCCGTCGTCTCGTTTCTTCCGCCTCGGTTTGCAGGCGACATCTCTCGACGCGTCTGGACCCTCCACTCGCCGCGCTTGCTCACCGACTTGGCCAAACGCATCCATGTCTTCCTGTGGCCGGCGACAAAGTTCGCGTTCTGCACACGCCCTCCGCCTTCTATGACACACTCCTCGTCCGTATCGCGTCGTCATGAGCTCTTTTACCAATACGCTCTCAGAACATGATTTGCCGTGCACAGTCGCGGATTTTCCTCTCGTCGCTTTACATGGGCACTGGGACCGAGGAGCTTGTGTGTCTTTGCTCGCTTCGGAAGATTTGCAATCCTTCTGACAGGCCGGCAGTTCTCTTCGTTGCGCGACGCACTTGCACGGAACAACAGCCTTGAGGTTCGAATACACCTCGACCTGCTCCGTTCGACGCGTCCTGGCGACCTGACAAGCGTGCGCACCCTGGCTGCTTTGTCGCGAGACTTTCCGGGACGCGCACGCGTCTTTCTGTTCAAGAGTCCGAAGTTGAAGGGGCCGCTTGCGAAGATAGTCCCTCGTCGATTCGACGAAGGCTGGGGCACTTGGCACTCCAAAATCTACGGCGTCGACGACGAGGTACTCCTCAGCGGGTAAGCGTTCTGTGGCAAACTTCATTATCAACCACCGACGCGTTTGCCTGTGAGGGTAGCGCGAACCTCAGCACCTCGTACTTCTCCGACAGGCAGGACAGGTATATTCACATAGGCGGGGCCCGCTCGCTCGCGCAATACTGCCTCGCCTTCCTCCGCGTCTTCGAGTTGTTCAGCTTTGTGCTACGGCCATCCCCAGTCTCTGACGGTTACGAGACAGCGTGGGTACATCACACCTCGCACCCACAGAGCTTTGAATCTGCACTGCGGACCGCGCTGTTGGAGCTGCAAGCTTCTCAACGTCAGGGCATCAACCGTGACGATCAGGTTGCCGATACGCTGCTGGTGCCGGCAGTTCAGTGCGGTTATCTAGGGATTCGCCACGAAGAAGAGCTCATGGATGCATTGTTTCACCACGTGGGTGCTACGAACTCGGATGTGGATCTTACTAGCGGCTACTTCGGATTGTATCGACCGTACCAAGACCTTATCGTTCGCTCACCCAGCAATTGCCGCATTGTCGCAGCCAGCCCTCTGGTACGAGCCCTGAGGCTCATGTGGTGACCTGTATTCTGACCTATCTTCGAGGCGAACGGATTCTATGGCTCCGCGGGCATCTCTGGTCACATCCCTGACGGCTATACCCTGCTTGAACAGAGATTCTGGAGCAGGGTGCAACAAGCTGGCAGAGCTTGGACGGACGGAAATGGAGTACGCCTCTCTGAATGGGGAAGACCAGGGTGGACCTACCATGCTAAAGGTCTGCGGCCCCCGTTCGAGTTCTCTCTAGACTTATCGCTGAATTCGGACTAGGGCTTTGGTTATCGCCCAAAACAGCAGAAACTCCCAACACGACGGTGTTCGGATCGACAAACCTCAGCTCTCGCTCTGCCAACCTCGACACCGAACTGTCATTCGCACTGTTGACGGCGAATGACAACCTGAGGCAGCAGCTTCGAACCGAACTCGATGCTATCAGAGAATACTCCGATGATGTCGACGAACGGACCTGGAGCACCCCGTCTCGTCGCGTCCGCTTCACTACAAGATTACTAGTGGCCTTGCTGCAGAACATGCTGTAATCCGTCATCATTTGCAAACGATAAGGCGAGCGCGAGTTCGGCGTGCGAAACAAACACTGCAGATTGCCGTGATCCGTCTACCGCTGGTGACCAATGCAGGCGGTATCGACTCTCGAGGACCGGTCTCCAATGGACGGAGCTCCTCGCGTATTGCTGCCGTGACCTGCGTGTGCGATCATGGTGTGCATCCACATGGTCCACTGTCTATGCCGTTACGCTGCTATCGAGAAGCTTGCGATCCCCAACGGCGTCGAGAGCAAGAGCGACGTAGATTCTATTCTCGTCTTATCGTCACCTACTCCTCAGTCCCGCTCTGTTGTTCACCGCGCAGGCTCTCCACAACGGGCGCCGTGACTTGGCCGTTCGCAGACCTTGACTCATCGGCGGCGATACCTGCTTCGCGTTTCTCCTGCGACTCGATTGTGAACGTCACAGGGCCCTTGATGCTTGTCGATCTCATGTTGTGCGGCTAGCGAGATTGGAACTGACCTCGTTTGTGAGCGACACGTCCATCATCGCGCCGAATTGTCCATCTGCAGTAGGAAACACAGTTCAAGGCCAAATGCTGCAAGAAGCGTCCCGTGCAAGAGTCGTACCTTTGATGCGTTGCGGCTGATAAAGCTCCCCTAAACGCTTTAGGAATGCTGCGTACATTTCGCGGCCGCGCTCAGTAGGCTGCAAGCTTCGCGGTCAGCCACACCATATGTCGAACAGTTCCCGCTGGTGCACTAACCATGGCTCCGTGGAAATCCGGCCTCCCGCGCGGGGTTTTGGCAAACAACGTGAATTGCGAGACGCAGAGGATTGCTCCCTCGACGTCCTTTACTGTCTTCTTCCACTGCGCACCAGAGTTGGGATCGGGGAACGCACGCAATGCAAGGCTGTGAGTCGTCAAGACAGGCGAACTCCTCCTTACATCGATTGTGTCACGGACATTTTCTTAGCAAGCGATTCTATGTCGGACTGTGTATCGTCTAGAGTTTCGGAACAGTCCTTCAGACAGTGTCACAGTCCCGAGGAAGAGAGAAGGTACTTACCGCGCCCTACACCTATGAGCACCATAAAGCCGCGTGAGATCTGAGATATGACGACATTGTCGACTGCAGGAGTTGGTGTCGGTTTCTTTGGGGGGATGCATGTACGGACCAGAGACCGAGGCCTTGGCAACACGCTGAACAATTGCCTTCATGGGCGGGACCGAAGGGGAAAGGAAGTTGGGTTTGGACGCGGTGGCAACTCCGCTCCTTGCGCTCCTCTGTCAACATGTCCGGAAACGTCACCCTCGAGACCAGTATGGGCGAGATCACGCTCGAGCTCTACTGGGACCACGCGCCCCGGACTTGCCAAAACTTCTTCGAGCTCGCAAGGCGCGGCTGTGCGTCCTGAACCAGCCCAGTCGACCTCCCGCTCATCCCCCGCTCGCAGACTACAACGGTGCGCAGGGTATTTTTCCACAGGGAACTCGGTCTGGACCGCTCTCTTCGCAGGCGTCGTCTTCCACAGAGTAATCGCGGTATGTATTGCGCACCAACATATGACGCACTGCTGAACCCCTCCAACAGGACTTTATGGTACAAGGTCGGTGCCGCGAAAAGGTACCACACATTCACTCTTGCTAATAGTCATTTAGGGGGTGATCCTACAGGCACGGGACGCGGCGGCGCGAGTATCTATGGCCGTAAATTGTCAGTGACGCCGCGACGACAGGCGAGACGCTGTTAACAGTCCCTGCGACAGCGAGGACGAGATCAACCCAGAACTGCGCTTCGTGGGCGCTGGCATACTCGCAATGGCCAATTCAGGCCCTAACAGCAACGGTGCGCCGTTCATTCGCGCTTCTTGCAGTCTGTCGACTCACGGTAGCCAACCTATTACCCCGCAGGGTCGCAATTTTTCATGACCCTCGCACCCACGCCGTTCCTAGGTACCTGTTCAGTTACCCCGCTGCCTCGTGTCTCTTACGGCAATCTGGAGATAATAAGCATACGATCTTCGGCCGTGTCTGCAACGGCATTCGAGTTCTCCAACGTCTCGGGGCGGTGGCGACAGACGCACAAGACAGGTGCTTCATACTCCCACGCGCCGCGTTGCATGGATGCTAACTGCGTTTTCAGACCCAAAGAAGATGTCAAGATACACAAGGCGCGCGCAGTGTCGACCATCACGGCCTCATAAGGCTGAAGTTGAACGAGCGAGCCAACTCTCGACCTCCTTTGGTCTACCCTACATATGTCATCTAATTGTAACAAAAACGAATGAAAGAGAGGTGATGGTGCATCATGCGAAATATGTGTGTAGTATTGGCCGGGACACAACTACGAAGCTCCGTGTCCATCATCTCCTACGCGATGTGCGTGAGCGGGTTGGCGTATCCGCCGGAACGCCACGGCCGAAGGCAAATGTATCTGGGTTCGCCGCGCGGGCCCAAGCCGCTGCGCCTCGTACACCAGGAGTTTGCCCACTTGAAGACTGGGGCAGATCGTCCTGATCCATAGACTCCTCGACGGCCATCTCGTCTTCCTCGTCTTCACTGTCGTCCGACATATTACCTTCGCCTGTCATACCCCAATCCTCGTCGGTGTCGCCTTTGCGACCGAAATCCCAGACGTCGAGATACGTCGCGTCCATCTTGTTGCTCGCTGCAACGCACCACCGTCCCTGGAAGACGACTTGCCACACGCCAGTGATGCCGGTGAGGAGATCGCACACGGGCGTGCCCTTGCGGACGTCCCACATCTTCAACGTCCCGTCGGACCCGCTCAAGACTTTGAACTCGTCGTGCTGGAAGCAGGTTATGGCGCCAGTGTGCGCAGCAAGAGTGTGCATCAGCTGCCCACAGCCTGCGTCCCAGATTCGCAAGGTCGAGTCGGCCGCGGCTGAGACGAGATGCGAAGACGAGAGGCCGAGCAACCCCACGAGGGAAGTATGTCCTGTCAAGGTATGCTCGCACTGGCCGGTCGCGAGCGACCAGACCCGCACCGTGCCGTCCATAGAGCCAGAACAGACTTGGCCGCGAGCATGATCCATGACAACGCTGTAAACTGCGAGTAAGGTTAATCATCGTTTTGGTATGACACGACTTCCAGACTCACCCTTCTGCGTATGCCCAACCAAGACCCATTTGCAGTCGCCTGTTATGATGTCCCAGACGCGAACCGTGCAGTCGTAGCTACCGGATACAAGCGTCCTGCCGCGCGCTGCAAGAGCTCGCACGGCGTGGTCGTGGCCTTCGAGGAGCCGCTCATGGTACGGGTTGTCGTCGACATCCTCCTGATAATGAGTTAGCGAGCAATGAGCCAACACCGTGCAACGCACCTCAGATGGATCGCCATCGTCGCCATTGTCGGCGCCGAAGCACTTATACTCCTCGTCGCCTTCCTTCGGCAGCTTCCAAACGCGCAAGGTGTGGTCACGGCTGCCTGTGACTATCAAGGTCCTCTTCGGCCATCGCTCGCGTCTCGTCGTGAACTCGTCCACCTCGACGTCGACCCACACTGGCTTGACGATAGCCAAGCAGCGAACCGTGCTCGTGTGGCCGCCGAATACATGCGTGCAGCGGCCGGTCTCGAGATCCCAGATGCGGACAGTGCGATCCGTCGATCCGCTGACCAATGTGTTCTTGGTAGCAGCGAGCGCCCAAACGCCACCATTGTGGCCGTCAAGAGATCTCAAGAGGTGACCCGTGAAGGGCGAGTAGACGTGGATGGAGTGGTCGTCCGAGGCTGAGATGATGCGATTGTGGGAGAACAGCAAGCAAGTGACGACGGCAGAACCATGTGCGGGGAAGTTCAGCGACGGCGGGGGATCGTTCTCGAGCCAACGAGTGCGGGTCAAGTGGCGCGTTTTGAAGAGGAGCTTATAGGGGTGCGGAAGAGGTAACGCGTCCGGTGGCGGGGGCATTCGTGCACGGCGGGTGAAGACTTTGTCTGCGAACGCGTGCTCGCTGCCGCCACCGAACCACAGGTGGTTGTGTTTGAGCAGTTCGCACCACAGGACTGCGTCCGAGTCGATGATAGCTCTCCAAGCTCGTGATACACGTGAAGCACGGGCGAGCGCTGATGACGGCAGGTACGACAGAACGAGCGACGTAAGCTCCGGCGGCAGCTGCGTCAGGAAATCTCGTGCAAGCGTCGGCGTGAGTACAGAGTGCAGAGAGCGGAGCACTGGAAGAGGAGAGTGTCGCATGAGTGTGAGCAGGACGTGCGACTGCAATTGCGGGGGGAGTGACGCGAAGTGCGAGACTAGATTGGGAAGTGCCATCAATGTCGTGAGCGAGAGGTCCGGTTGGAACGGCGCCTGGGGTTGCGGCGAGCTGGAGCCGCTCGGTGGTGCTGACGGCCATGCGCTCTGCGCAGGGGAGCCGTTCGGCGACGGGAGCGGGGAGGGCGGGCCAGCTGTGCTGGGTGTGATGTTGCGGAAGTCGAGGGCTGCCGCTCGCGCCTTCTTCCGCGGCGGGGCTGAGTGTGCGGCGGAGAGGTCTACGTGCGCAGGATGCTGGAGTTCGACGCCGGCCATGGAGGAAGAGGAGCCACTGGCGCCACTGAGCGTGCGCTTGCGAGAAAAGCGCTCGATGGCTTCCCCGAGCGTGACAAATTTGTTTTCCCTGTCGAGGTCCTCGCGTCTGAGCATGGCCCAGCCTTTGCCGGCGACCTGCTCCTCCTCGGTCATCTCGTGGTCGCCCGACTCGCCGTCTCGGAACGTGCCAGTCGTGCCATTCGGGAACGTGAGCGCGAACTCGCGCACAGACTTGGGCAGCGCGGCCCTGAGCAGCGGGTACTGCTTGGGATCCTTGGGCGACTCTGGCGGGGGTAGCTGGGGAAGCGGGATCGGCGCGTAAGTGGTTGTCGTCTGGGTCGTGGTCGTCGTCGTCACGCTGATGGGGGGCCGGCAGCACGCGTCAGCGTCGTCGGCGACAGCGAGCAGCTATCCGGCGAGTACTCACACAGTCGTCGACGGCCCCAACGTGAGAGACGGTGCTCGGTGCTGGGCCATCCGTACTAGTAGGCAGTCGAAAGGCTCCGGACCTTCCACACCCCGCCGCTCCCGGCCGAACTTCGTGCGCATCACTCCACGAACTGTGCTCAACGCCCCGCGCACACTCCCTCACTCCCCACAGCCGCCGAAACATCTCACAGATTACTGGACGAGACTGACTTGTGCTTGCTCGCGTGGGGGACCGACATTTAACCGCGGAGAAGCCTTAACCTGCAATCTCTCTTTCGAGTAGTGATCCCGCCACCGCACAACCTGTACTACGCCCTCGCATCTCACGAGAACCCCCGCCGTCGCTCGATACACTCATCCGCCGCGCTTTAAACACATTGTCAGTCTCTGTGGATCCTGCCTCCTGCCAGGTCCAGCTGCGCAGTTGGACTCATCTATCCACCTCACACCGCCCTCGGATCGTTCATTACGCTCTGACTGCGGTATATTCCCTTGCGGTGAGGCCGTGTCGATCCTATTTAAAGACCCTTCATACGTTTTGGCTCGATTCCGGAGCGTGCTCGAGTTCGATCGCAGAAAGTGTCTCTTACGGCATATCTCTCCTTGCTACGGATGTCCCCGCACGCAGGACTTCGCGCACGCCGCGTCACGTGTTTGCCATGTTTTGGAACCGCCGATACCAGTTGTTCGGGGCGCGAAACAGACTCAGACTCTGCACTCTTCCGCTGTCTCGGGCTTGGGTCGACGTCCCACTGCGTCTGCGCTCAGGGCAGCCTTTCGGTATCGGCGAGTTATACCCCCATTCTGAACATTGATTCTCAATCGCGGGAGAGTGTTCGCTGAGCATACGTCGCCTCAGACGATGATTGTTAGCGATGCTTTCGGCGGCCAACGACTCTCCAGGCTTTGTGCTGCCATTTGTATCCGGCATGGACCCACAATGCTTGCCGCCACAGCTCGTGATCCCCCACGGCCTCCCCCAGCTGTAATGCTGGCCTAGATCGCACAATCATCAAGCTTTCTAACACTCTCGACCTCTTTCTCCTTCTTCGCTCGATTCGCACATGCCACGTTCGCGACGAAACAAGCTTCGTATCTGCATGGTCATAGAGGTCTTTCCCGCGTAAACCATTCAGTCCCGAGGTCTGTGGAACTGGTAACGATTGTTTCGGAGGCCAATCTCAACGATGCACCTTCACTTGCAGTAAGCTCCAGGCTGGCCGTTTGTGGCGCGTGGGAGACTTGCGCGATTGCTTTCGGCACACCACAGTTAAGCAACAGACTATTGGCGAATGCCCAAGCACTCTCACTCCATGGCTGTGCGCATGGTTCCCGCTACGGTCGCAAAGAGCTGCCGAGATTGCGAGTGCACATTCCGTGCTTTGAGGGGCGAGTCTCACGTACGTTGCGTTCCCCGTCGTAATCACCGACGCGCAAGGGTCATTGGAGGTATGACAATGCAGATTCTCACGTCCATGCAGCCGTCTGCAGGTTAATCGAGAGAAGGCCATTGGGTCGCGCACTAGGCCCTTTGAGAGCCCCAGATACACGGTCTGTCAGCTCGTACCCCGTAAGACTCGTCTTCGAGTGAGGGTATGCTCCGATCGGTGGCATTTCTCAGGACGATGCTCGGGATTGAAGAAGGGGATGGAGGATGAGACGGGACGTATAGGCGTGCTCGGCGTTGGAGGCAGACGAGGAAGTGGCTGGGATGGAGATGGTACCCGCTGTTTCGGATTGTCTGCGTGGACAGATTGGGGAAGCGACGCGGGACGAGAGAATGTTATGCTGCACAACACGAACAAACGAAGTCGCTTTCCCTCTTCGGCTACTCCCTACTCATCCATCGAAAACTGGTCCCGAGGTAGGACGGTTGTTTGCCTGCTTTAAAGGTCGAATTCGCGACTTGGACTGCGCGTCGAGTCGGCACCCTAGGTCAGAGCTCGTTTCCACAGCCAGCGTCCAGCCATGGCCTACCCGCAATACTTCATGCCTCCTCACCCCCACCACATCCAGTTCCCACCGCCCGTCCCGCCGCAGCACAGGGAGCCAGGCATCCCCCAGCCCTCGCCGCTCGCAATGGACGCGTCCATGAGCCAGCTCTTCGCGCCAGACTTCTTCTCCTTCCAGCCCATGCAGCAGCACCACCAGCACCCCCAGCTCGACAACGGCATGATGCACCAGATGCCTGCGCCACTCAGCGCCTCGCCACCCTCCTCGGACGGCTCGAGCTCGCCCCACGACTTGGTCGCCGGCCAGAGCAACGGGAACGGCAAACGCCCGCCGCCCGCACCGTCCAGCAGCGTCAGCGGCAGCCGCAAGAAGGCGCGCAAGAGCGACAAGAACACCATTCCGGACGACGACTCGACCGACATCCTCACCAACAACGGCGACGCGGACAGCAAGGTCAAGCCCACCCGCGGCTCCCGGTGAGTGTTCCTTACTTCGTCATGTGGCCGCTGCTGACTTAGCTTCGCCAAGCGCGTGCACGGTCTGCCGACGACTCAAGATGAAGTGCGTCGGCGCTGAACACGGTCCTCCTTGCAAGCGCTGCATTACGGGCAACTACGAGTGCATCTTCGAGGAGTCCAACCGCGGAAAGCGCTCTTCCAAGTGAGTGCTTCGTGCGCGCCCGTGCCGTAAGCATTGACCACTTGTGTCTCAGGAAGAGTGAACAGTTCCAACGCACACTCAAGAAGATGGAGCGCACGATCGCGACGGTCCTCCAGTCCATTACGAATCCCGGCATGCTGTCGATGCCGTCTGCCATGGTTTCGCGTTCGCCGTCGCCGTCCACGCAGACGCATCCGCTTCTCGCTTCGCCAACAGAGTCCAACTCTGCATTGCCTGCGCCACCCCCGCCAAGCTCTCCGAAATTGCACTCGTTACCAGACAACGCGCTCAACCCTCTGGGTCTCCTCGCGGAAGCTAGTTTGGCAAACCGTCGCGCGCGAATGGCAAACAAAGTCAACGGAACTGCCAATGCGGCCGCCGACGCAGTGCCTCAAGTGGGCGTGGCCAATGACACGTACTTCAAGCCTGGTAAGCAGATAATCCCACACAAATCACATATCTGACAGCTGCGCAGGGCCTATGACAATTTTGCCGCTGCGCCGCCTCTTCATTGAGCGCCAGGTACAACCGGAAATGCTCAGCTTTGTTTCGACAGAGGAGGTTGTGCAGCTATTCAACATGTACGGCGTTTCATCCTTGCGTCGATCCTTGTGTTCTGACAAATCTTGCACAGATTCTTTGACCACATGAGCGTATGTCTGGTCTCCGCGGCTCCGGAGTAACGCTGGCTGACTTGATTATTGAAGATGCACGCGCCGTTGCTCGATCGCGACTTCCACACGCCGTCATTAATATGCTCAAGATCGCCATTTTTGTTGACAACGAGTACGTGATGCTACGCTGCGCATTCGTGCTAGCAATTGACGTGGTCTAGTCTGCGCCATCGCGTCCAAGTTCTACTCGGCTAAGCCCGAGCTGCACCCGCGCCTCGAGAATCTGGCCAAGAAGCTAGCGTTCAGCGTTCCTGAACGCGGGTACAAGTCGGTGGAGGTGGGAACGTGTGACTACATGCTGTGTACACGCGCTAAACCATCCGCAGATCGTGCAGGCGTATCTGTTGCTTTCACTCTGGGGTTGCGGGCCGACCGAGCGATACGAACAGGACAAGACGTGGCTGCTCCTCGGCATGGGCATTCGTATGGCCACGGATCTTAATTTGCATCGCAAGACTTCTGTTCCACGGAAGAGTACGCCGGAGGGTCTCGCTCGGGACAAGGAGGTCCGCAACCGCGAGCGCACGTGGATGTTAGTCACCTTAGACCATACTCCCTCAGTGCTGTACTGATGGTCACGGTAGCATGTGCTTCATCTTGGACCGCAGCTTTAGCGCGCAGATGGGAAAGCCCCATTGTATCGCGGAGGAGTACGTCTGCCGATCTCGGCACCCTGTACGCGTTCAGGCTTAACAACCTCCACAGCTTCACCATCCGCAATTTGCCGCAGTGGTACAAGCACCCGCTCGCGATCCCGTCAGACTCAGGTCTCGCTGGCTATGCGGTTCGTCCAAGCAACACGTCAACGAAGCCCTCTCTAACGTCGATCAGGAATTGCAACGCGTGCTGTCGAGGAGCCTTGACGTGCTTTACGCCGGCACGAACTCCGTATCGGGCCTGCAGACCGACTGCGACTACCTCCTCGTCATCAAGACGATTGAGGCGCAATTCATGGCATGGCAACAAGAGTGGTACGAGAAGAGGTGATCCCCATTCCTGACTTACATGCAATAGCGAAGCTGACTTCTTCTGCAGCCTTCCTCGTAAGTATATGCCTCCGAACTGAGTGGCGTAGACTCACACCACCCGCAGTGGAGGATCCTCATATGCCGTATAGTATTCCTATGGGCAAGTTCTACTTCAGCTACGCTATGCTCGTCATCAACTCGTTCGGTCTTCAAAATGCCTTGGAGCGCTCCGGCGTCGACATGGGTCACTTCTTCGCACGCTGTCATGCCTCCGCGATGGCATGTTTGACAATAGCTCGCGATGAGTTGGGGCCACTGGGATATCTCAAGTATTCGCCGGACTCGCACGTCGTCCAGATTTCGTACGCCGTTCTGAGCCTCCTGAAGGTACGTGTCTGCGCATCGTTAGCTATCATCGTTCTCATCTTTGCGGCAGCTTGTGCGACCGCAGTTCCAGGCGTTCCTGAACAACGAGCAGCAGACGCTCTCCGTGGTGAAGGACATCGCGGACTTGCTCGAATCTGTCGCGACAGGGCCCATGCACACTCCGGCGCTGTACAGCACCTTCCTTCGCGCTCTCCTCAACGCGAAGTTGAACCCTCCGCCGAAGAGCGACCCGGACGTCGCCGGAGACGACGCTATCCAGAACGACGACGAGGACGAGGCTTCCGCGCACGATCACGCTGTCCCTGAAGGCACGACCAACGGCAAGGCGGTGTCCGTTGACTCCATGTCTACCCTCGCAGATTTCCAGTTCTCGAGTGAGATGGGGCCAGTCGCCGATCTTTCGACATTCCCTCCGACGATGATGACGGCGGATGACCCCGCCAACTTGATGTCGATGGATAACATCCTTAGCAACGGATTCTGGGATAGCATGCTCGTGCCTGGTCCGTCCCTTTCGTTCAGGTGCTTGTTTCGGATTGACGTTGACTGACGTCGATGACAGGCTATTCGAACGCGCTTGAAGGTCTCAGCGGCGGGTTCGTATACGGCATAGGCGGTAGTGGTCTCATCACGCCTCGTTTAGGCGGCAGCCCGTACGCGTCTGGCACGCACACCCCCATGACCGGAGTGCGAGCGGAGCCCCTGACGCAGAACACGATAAACGCTGCGTTTGACCAGGCTGAGCCCGTAGCCTAAGCAATGCCTGTGCAACTTGTCTCCTGTCGCTCGCTCGCTGTCTCGCATTATCTATCTCCTGCATCGTGGGCTTATAGGTCGCTCTACATTATCGTGACATTGCATTGGTGTATAGTAGCGCATTGAAACATCCTCGCATCTGTTGAATATGCATGGCCATATGTGTACTGTGGCTTGATGTGAATCCTGAATGTGGCGAAAGCGGATAGTATTCACTCTATCTCCATGCTGTCGGATAGGTAAACGTGGAATGACGTCTTATAATGGGGCGTGCAGGCACCGAAGTCTACCGCCAATAGAGGGCCACGAGGGAAGCCGCGTTAGACGGAACCGTCAGACGTTCCGTCGTCGGCGGTCTTCGGAACGAGTTACACCTGTCAGTGCTCTGTTCTTCTTTGCTTGCTTACAGCGACGCGTTCTCTGCTCTCACGCAGGAGAGATGATGAAGAACCACATGTGCTGTCAAGGACTCTCGGGACGCCGCCAGAGTTCTCGCCAATAGTGCGCCTCGGAGGCCGGAGTTGCGTTCAACGGTGCTGCGCGAAGAACACTCAACCCCTGGTGGAGCTCGTGCCTGCACCGTTAAGGTCAAACAACTGCCATATGGAGACACGCGAGTCCTTGCTGCCAGCGGCGAGCCATGTTGATCGCTGAATGAGTTCGTCCCCGGTCATAGCGAGAGGCTCTCCAGGGTCCTCAGATGCAGCTGATCCGCCGTCGACAGGGTGCGAGAAACTGACGCAGAAGCACCCCTCGCGATGATAGGTGAGGGATCCAAGCGACTTGAAGGACTTCGTTGAGTAGAGCCTAATTCTTAAGACGAACAAGCACGTTAGAATGCCACGAGACCTGGGGTCAATTGCACGCGAGACCAGCGACGCACTTCCCATCCCAGCCTGCTACTGCGCAGACGCGTCCATCGGACCGGATCGACAGTGCTGCATTGCCGGCGTGCTTGCTCTGGATCGCTCTGGCGGGATTGTCCGTCGAAGATTCCTGTCATCTCGTTCGCGGGAGGCTCCAAATAGAAAGGGACGAAACTCACGTCGAGGTCATAGCGTCCGATGAGGTGGTCAGCGGAAACAGTAATGGCGAAATCAAGATTAGGTGAGACTGCCATGGCCATGACTGAAGAGAAGAATATCAGACAGCGTGGCGAAAGAATGTCTAAACGCACCAGAATCCACGTGCAATTTGGCGTGCCAGAGGGCCTGCCATCCCTGCCCATTGACTGTCGGCCTTCCTTCCGTAACATTCTTCCACAACGCAACCGTTCCGCTTTCGAAGGCTGTGACGAGATGTAGACCGCTCCTTTGGTACAAGTGCAGGCTCATGATAATGCCTGCGAGCTATAGCACACCCAACCACCACGATTCCAGTAATTTGATGACGCACCAGTACCTCCTCTAGGAAGCGAGTCGTCACGAGGATCTTCAGTTTCTGCACTCTTGCCTACGAACAAGGTCAAAACCGGAGTCTTGGGATCTAAAGCGACTCACCGATCGCGGCATGTAGGCGATCTCCTGCTGGAAGCGACCAGATGTCTGCCTGTCGTCGGTAGTATAAGGAGGCTGCTCGCCATGCGAGAACAATGAACCTGCGTACCACCGAAGATTCGACCAGATTCGGCAGCGCAATGAGCGCGTCTTCGCCTTGGCCGACAGCCAGCGAAAATCGGCAAAAGTTGAGCGCGTTGACATCCATGGACTTGCGCAGCTCGGGTATGACTGGAGCGGATATGGCTGTACCACTTCCAACGGGGTGCACAATTTCCGGGCGCGCCCATAGATGCAGTTTGTTGTCTCTTCCGTGGCTGGTGCGCATCTGAGTGCCTGCCTGTGCGCAAGACAGAAGGTCCACGTACGTTATGACGAAGCCCATCCATTCTTCGACGCCAAGTATACTATCCGAATGAGCCTGCCACACAGCGACTGGTCGAAGCGTCCGGGTAGATGTCATGACGACTCTCCCCTGCGTATCTCCAGAATAGAGCCGCTCATTGTCGCTAGAGAAGCTCAATGCGCTAACTTGAGCTGAGTGATTTCGCAATACGTGAAGTGGCGGCGGGGCTGCAGGCATAGATGTAGAGGATGAATGGTGGTGAAAGGGAATGACGACAGCCTGCGGACTTTCTGGTTATGTCCGGCGGGTCGAAATCCTGCAAGTTCGCAGATACGCTCTGAATACCAACTCCGGGTAGAGACGATTATTCGAATTGAGAGCGTAGGGCAACAGTACCTGCGCGTGTGACAGCTGCGCGTAAGCGATGGCACTTGCGATACTACGCTGCAAGCTCCATTTAGATAAAATGAAGCGTGCACACCGATACGGCGTCAACTACCTAGAAACCCATCTCCCGGCAATTGACATGTTCCAGATGTGCATCTGGACCTTGCACATGCGTTTTATCGAACGTAGGAGATGGCGCGACAGATATTACCTAAAGGCACGCGTTGTACTCGTGATACGGCAAGAGATGAACGAGCGAGATTTACCGGGAAGCTATACCCCAGGAGACTTGTTTTTGTTGACTTAGACATACGCATAGACCTAAAGCTTGAAGAGACCGGAGCCTGATCGGAGTCTACACGGTTTCCATGACCGCGACATGGGCCTCGTTTACAGTAACGTAACTTCAGTAAGCACAAGCACAAGAGTCTTCAGAGTAAGCAACGAGCGAGCGTGTCCTTCGCGAAGCACATCGGCCAGGCTGAAAATGAAATGAAATCCATCACCACGCTGATTCCTGCCCGTGCATGAGAATTTTTCGTGACTGAGCGACCGCTATTTTCACGGAGCATTTCCGGCCAATGAGCAGATCGGTGTGGGTTGGGGGCGCTTCATGCGGAGAGACCACGCAAGAGACGCGTGCGGAGTATGTAAAATTCCGATCCACCGCTTCTTCCCTCTCGCATCCTTGTGTCAGTTATGGGTCCCTCGGACACGACCCCTCCGAACAGCTCCAAGAGAGCTCCGGACCCTGCTACGATGGAATCCGTTGCCAAACGCGCGAAACTCGGGCGTGGTTTACCCGCACTAGACGACCTTGAAGACATTCCAGACGAGGAAGAGCTGCGCGAAAGCCCAGTTCTGCCTGAGGTCCAGGTACGCTTTTCCTACCGCGTGCTCTCGTGACGCACGTGCTGACGGCGACAGGTTCGTCTGGACTCCATCCACGCCTTCTTGCGCGGAGCGCACCCCGGCATCGTCTTGAGGATAGAAGACGAGGAATATATGTTCGAAATGGCGGGCTGGCTGGGCGCGGTGGGAAAGGACGAGCTCGTGCCCTTCTGGATCGAATATCTCCGGGCCTGCGTTACAGAACGCGGGTGGACAGAGGAGAAGCTTGCGGACTACGAGCGGCAAATGCGCGAAACCGCCGCGCGTTGTGAGCGCACGCTCGAGCATCTCCGGCCACGTCCAGATAACCGAGACTACGTGCAGGTGAGTATATTTATACCTAGTGCGTTGCCTGGGATTTAAGATTGCGTAGGAGCGATTGGAAAGGCTCGAAGATTGGGTCGGTTGCATCCACATGGATTGGCTGGCCGTTCTGGTTGTGGACCTTGGCTATGAAAAAGGCTGGTCGGGCCTCATGCGGGACGCCGAGGAGACTATTTGCGCCGAACTGCACAAGGAACGCGACAACGGCGGCACCCTCGTGTACGAGTACAGAGCCATCCGCGCATTTTACTACGGGTATTGCGACAGATACGGTATCTATGTCCCCAACCGCGAAGAGGACGATGATCACGACGACCGTTCCTCTGTCTCTTCTGTCGACGAGGATCTCGTTCGAGCCACAATGCTGGCACCGACCTCAGACGCTGGCACGCTGAGCGACGAGGACGACGACATGGAGGTAGACTTTCGCCCACGCGCAGATTCTGACGATGAAGATTATGAGTACGAGGTTACTGAAGTCGTCCAGGTTTGTGCTAGTCTGGCGTATCTGCGAGACAGCCGCTGACGGCAGAGCAGGCACGACTAGAAGCGATTGAGCGACTCCTCCTCAGTCTTCCAAGGAGCGTAGTCGTGGCTGTCATGCAAGACGAGAAGCTCGACTACTATTGGACGGACGACGAGGACGAGTACCCTAAAGAGTTGCTCGTGGCGAACATGATGGCGTATCTCCAGGCGGAGGCGGAGGTTACAGGAGCAAGCCTTCGCAGCCTTGAGCGGGCCATTATCGCGTCGGTCGAACGATGCCGCAAGGTAATCCTCGAGTTATCATTGCGGCGACGCGCAGCTGGCGGCGGGGGCAAGAGAACTCTGCGCACGGTAGGTGTTGCATGAAATTGAACGAGGGAGCGCCAGGAGCAGGGATGGTGGGCATTCGTCGAGGATCAGGCATCCTCGCAAGCATATGGCATTTGGATTGGAGAACCTCCGCACGTAACTTATGTTCAATCATTGTCTGTTCGGGACGTGTATGATAGCTGTTGGAAATACTTATCTCTCGTACGTTCGGATTTACGGGTTGGAGCATTGCTTGACATTGTTTGACTGCACTCTTCTGCAAACGTCACTCGCCTCGTCATGTCTTGAACGCTGCAGCTGTTTTGCGTGTTGGAGGAGTAATGTAAAGAGCGAGCAGCGAGAAATGTCAGAGACATGTCGGGTGCACACTGCAAAAATAGCCTTCAAGTCATGACGCGCTTGCAGGGTTTCGGTGACGATCCGTCACGATCGAACGCCTTGACATTCTTGCCCTCTGCCCTCCACCTGCCAGTACTTCTACCACAACATGGGCGCAGACATCGAGCGCCTGCCCAAGCACTCTTACCGCGGCGCATTGCCCATGTTCCGCCAGACACACGCCGTCGTGCGGCACCCGGACGGCCAGGAATACCACTGGAGTGCGCGCGTGAACCGCAAAGGGCGCCATCGTCTCGAGCATAAACACGATTCCCAAAAGCCCCGTTACCAGCGTACTTTTCTCCAGCGCGTGTCGAGGTAATGCAGATGTCCATCTCCACCATACCAGTCGTGTTCTAACGCCGCCAAGAATCTTTACAGCTATAGAGTACTGGAATATCTCGTGGTGGGTGGCCATCATATGTGCGTCTTCGTGTTCTTGTCTGTACCTGTTGCTGAACGCGTTGCAGTTACCATTGGGTCCATCGTTTGGTGCATAAATGGCGTCTACGCGTTCGTCCCTTTCGTGAACTCGGGTATGGCGGAGAACCAGGACGCGGTATCATGGACTTCATGGTTGGGAGCCACCATCTTCGAAATTGGCGGTATACTTGCCTTCGTCGAGGCTTGGACCGTAGACGACGACGCTTACTTCGGCTGGCACTTGTTCCACCACAAGCAGGACGAAGAGGAAGGCTCTCCTCCCGCAGATGATCTCAATCGCAGCGATTCTTCCCAGCAAGAGAAAGCCAAGAAGTCGCCAGAGAAACGTCGCAAGTCAAGAGATCTGGGACTTTGGGCGGCTGCCGTGCAAATGGTCGCTGCGACTATTTTCTGGATGGCCGGTGAGCTCGCTTCCTTGATGTCATATGTGTGTCCTCATGCATGCATAGGCTGGACAAGCCTTCCGGTGATATTCAACTCTATAAAGGAAAAGAGTGGCTTGCTCGCCGGCGTGTACTGGACACCACAGATTGCAGGCATCGGCTTCATGATCAGCGGGTGCGTGCAAATGCGTCTTGACGTGCTTGCCTAACCATCCCTCAGGCTGCTGTTCATGTTGGAAGTACAGAAGAAGTGGTACAAACCGGAGTTGGCGAACCCTGGGTGGCATGTCGGATGTGCGCAGCATTACTTACGGGCGCTCGGTCTCTCTCCGTGCATTTTCTCATGCGATTTTCAGTCTGGAACGTCATCGGTGGCTTGGGCTTCTTTCTGTGCGCTGGTGAGCGTCGATCCTACTCCGGTCAATTTTGGCACTGACGCCTCCGCAGCATTTGGGTATTCCGAGAGGAGCTGGAGGAAGTACCAGAGTTCTCTGTCTACCTTCTGGGGCAGCTGGGCCTTCTTGATATCATCTATAGCCCAGTGGTACGAAGCTGTCAACCCTGTACAGCCCAAGGGGGTCTAAGTATGGGGACTCCATAGACGTGAGACTCGTGCAGGACGCTGGACATTGCGTACATTCTTGTTGTGTAATTCCCTCCGTATAAAATGAATGCTGCGCCGGGCCGCGACGGGCACTGTAGAGAAGACGGTATTTGTGAGGATCCGCACCATTTGCCTCGGTACAGCCAGGTCGAGGCGCTGTATACCACTCTTTGCCGGTCGTCGGCTCCGACTTACATTCTACGCGCCTGCTTCCCGCGCAGTTTCTCTTTCGATCGTGTCTCTTTCGCTTCAGCATGGCGTGCGTGACCACCCCTACGAGTACCCTATTTTCGACGACCATTACCACCTCGTTTTCGACCTCGACGTCCCTTGAGACCATTTCCCACACTGGAGACCCGACAGTCACCGTCACTTCGACCACCGCATGCGCTAGCTCTACCACGCTGACGCTGTCGGAGTCTTTGGCGACGACGTGCGCGTCTACGACGACGTCGACCTTCACGACCACATTGCCAGGTGCGTCTCGCGGTTACCCCTGCTGTATACGCGCCTCGCGTCGTGTTGCTTGCTGACCGTAAATGCTAGGAACTGTCGACACTACTATATCGACGCATCTCGTTCCCATTCCACAGACTGGCACTTCATCCTTTCCAACGGAGACGCTCTATGGGACCTCTTGCCCAACGGATCCTCCCACGACCAGTGACCCTCCGAAACCACCTAGCACTACAGACACTCCACCGCCACAGACGAGCGTCACTACATCGACGTCGACTACTGCCATCGAATTCCCCAATGGCTCGACGTCGATCTCTACCGTTTTCATCACCGTGCCCTTCACGCTTCCTCCAGAAAGCTCGACGTCCACAAGCACAACTCCTCCTCCTCCGTCTTTGAACGACGATGGCGGTGGAGGATCGCCTGGCCATGGGGCACAGACGGCGAAGATTGCCGGAGCTGTCGTTGGCGGGCTGGTCGGCGTGGCTTTGCTTGCGGTGCTGGCATTCTGGCTGTGGAAACGGAGTAGGAGATGGGATGACATCTTTGACGAGTCTGACGACGAGGGCGGAGACCACAATGACCGCCCAGGTTGGAAGGCTGTTGGCGCGCCCGTGCGCTTGCGGGAGCGCAATCGCCCTCCCAAGAAGCCACGCGTTGACCTTGACCCCGAGCCATACCATGTGCGTTCATTACGTCCTCGCCATACCCCAGATTCGCGACGCTGACACTGGTCTTGTGACGCAGTACGGCTTGGTAGGATCTGCAGCTGCGATGAGTGCTCCGAGCGCAGAAACCACGACGTCTTCGCCACCGATAATCCCTCTGGGCCTGTTTGGTCGACCGAGTACCCACACGCGACTTCCCAGCTCTCCGGGAGAGTCTATGTCCTTTCCTGCAGGCACTGGGGTCAACGGCACGCCCCTCCATCCAAACGGCTTTGTGGACCCTTTCGCCGCAGCAGCACCACCGCCTAGACTTTCCCAGACGCCCAGCCCGCGACCCATGTCGGCTCGCGCCTCCCCGCGACAGTCTACCGGCTCTGGGAACACGTTCGAGACGACGGCCGCTGCGGCCGCTGCCCGTCGAGTCAGCGCCGGCGCGTCCACCATGCCCTTGCCCGGGGCCATCCAGGTGCCAGGCCCGAGTACGCGGCCAGGCAAGCCTTCTCCGCGCCCGCAATCCTCAAGTGGCCCTGTCATCGTGCACACCGATGGTGGCCCAGCGTCGCCCGACGGCTCGCCGGCCCTCTCGCCGCGTCTCGAAGCGGAGCCTCCGGCGTACAGGGACTAAAGGGCTTGACTTTGACGTGCAGGCACATCTCTTTCTCTCTCCTCTTACAGTACCTTTCGCACCACCGCCGAGCAACTGCTCGCGCTTGTCTCCCATCACACTTCATCTGTCGCGCACCTCTAGTGCTCATGCTGGACACTTCGGACACTCGCTCCCTCATCGTATCGGCTAACGACGCACGCAAATGACCACTGCTCTCCCTGATCTACCTCCCTCCCATTTCCGCCGCACCTAGACAATTACTTACCGTTCCATCCATCTTTCGCACACATCATCCACGCTATCGCCATCGGCATCTCATACAGGATTCACTCTTTCGCACACGTATAGTTAGGTTCCCAGGAACAGCCGCATTTACTGTAGACAGACCAAGTAATTGCTCAGCCTGGCGAGAGTAAAGTCTCCGGCGATAAAAAATGTCGATTCGCGTTCGGTTCTATGCTATGCAATAGCCCCCTGTGCAACACAAAGCTAAGATAACGGAGATGCAGAGATGTTGAAGAAGAATGAGTGAGCGGATAGCCGCGCGCAAGGCGCGTGAGACCGGGTGGATTACGACCAGCCCTTTAGCGCGCTGGTCGGGCATGAGGATACAGTAGATGGGGTGTTGTGCGTTGCTGAGGTGAGGGCGTTCAGGATCAGTGGGATAATCGATACATCGACAGATGGACACGAACCGAGCATGATGCTGAGAGTCTATAATGCGGTCCTATGGCAATTGTTGGGCTTGTTCGTGATGGTGCAGCTGCTGCGTGCTGGCCGGCACGGACTTGCCGGTCGGTGTCGGCGTAGTAGATTCATCATCCGGCACAGACGAGGCGCGTCGTTCCTCGTCTTGGGCGTCTTGCTCCGGATCCTCGGAGGTCCCGGAGTCACGTCGCTCGCCGTCGCCACTGTCGTCCTGGTCCGAGCCACCGAGGTATGGCGCAAGCGGGGGTGGAGAGCGTGGCCGCTCATCCAGCTCGGGGAGCGGCTTTTCTCGAAGCTGCGCAACGTGTTGTTGTACGAGAAAGTCCTGCACGGTCGTCTCCTCGTCGCCGGCCTGCGGTGATGCACTCCCGTCCGCACTCTGCTCTGGCGCCTTGCCCTTTGCTGAGCCTTTGCCGACGACGCGCTTAAAGAGCTTCTGGGCATCCTTCATGAGTTGCGCGAGATCCTCCCACGCAAGGTCCTGCTCCTGCTGGTTGGCGCGTCGCTCTGCCTGCGCCTTGAGCATCTGTGAGCGGGCGGCGAGGCCTAGCGAGCGCGTCGACTTGCGCTTTCTGGGCGCGATTTGGGGCAGGGGCGCAAACTGGACGGCGGACGCGGGCGATATGGGACTGGCGGAGCACAAGTGGTCGCCGACGGAGGCGCTGCGCAGGATGCCTGGCCTGCCGTTCGCTGACGAGGAGGACGAGGCGGGCGAGGGTGTGCGCGAGATGTCGAGGCCGAAGTCCGAGTGCGCGTGCGGCAGGCTAGGATGTCGCGGGACGCCGTTAGCGCCGATGCTGGGCAGCGTGGGCCGTGGAGAAGCGCCGCTGACAGTAACGGCGGGCGGTAGCGGCGGGGGCGGCTGCGCGACGGACATGCGAAGGGGTGAGAAGAGGAGAGGATTGCTTACTACGGCGGTTGCTCCGACGCGCTCTCCTGACAGGAGCCTGACTTGGGATTTGTTACTTTTTGTACACTCGGGATACTTACTTTCCCTGCAATCATGATCTCCACGCGCACGACTGATGTCACCGTGCACTAAGACAGGTCGTAGCCGGCGCTTGGGTCACAGCTTGCCCAGGGCGTCCTAGCGTGCCTAGTGGTCCATGCCCTCTGCTCGTCGTATGTGCGCGTCCTGGATGTAATTAAGAGCAGAGAGCGTCGCGGTCACGCAAATACACGCGTTGTGTACGTAACCTTGTAATGTAGCATCCGTCATGTCGCGCACGTCCTCCAACCCGCCAGCCCTCGTCCAGACACGAAAGCGGTCGACGACCGTGAGCAGCCTCGCGTCGTCCATCCTCACCGGTAGGCACACCGCACCTCCAGTCGGCTCGCCACCGCCGCCCCCGCTCCAGCACGGCGACTGCGCCCACCTCACCGCCTGGGTCGTCCCCGACTCCTCGCCGCCCGTACAGCTCAACCCAGATTTCTGGCCCGGCATCCAAGAAGGCGATCTTATACGCATCACGCAGGACGTCGCAGACGGGTCAGACCATGACGGCGACGCGCACGCAGATGCCTTCTTCTTCGTCTACAGCCCACCCGTCCACCAGCTCACCGCTCAGGCACGTGCTAGTCTATCCCCCCTATTCCCATGTCAGCACGTACCAACAACTATGAGCAGCTGCAGTTTC
>KV426102.1:76511-87321 GCA_001632375.1 Exidia glandulosa HHB12029 | reverse complement strand
TTCACGCACGACCCGCAAGAGGCGGTCCATGGCGCGAACGTCGTCGCCACTGACACGTGGATCTCGATGGGTCAAGAGGACGAGAAGGCGGCCCGTCTCGAGGCGTTCAAGGGCTACCAGGTTACCGAGGCGCTCTGCCAGGCCGGCGGCGCGGAACCGAACTGGCAATTCCTGCACTGTCTCCCGCGGAAAGCTGAGGAGGTGGATGACGCGGTGCGTATATCTGCGCTCTCTGCTTTATGTACTTACAAGCGTGCGGCAGGTCTTCTACGGGCCGCGGTCTCTCGTGTTTCGCGAGGCGCACAACCGGTTGCCGACCATCCAGGCTGTCTTTGCGTGCGTATTCTCTTTCCTCTTTACTACCTCGTCTCACGCACAACAGTGCGATATTCCGTCCAGCGTTTGGTGTAGCCCAGCCGCACTATGAGATCAAGCAAAAAGAGTAATGAGCGTCGATTTGCTCTCCAGTATGCAGGGCACGTTCGACTGCTTCACTCGTTCGTTCGTTCGTATCCTAGCATATTGCAATTTAATAAGGATAATATTTCCGTCCTTCCGATACCGTAGCGAATACAGACTGAAGGATGGAGAGGAAATGTATGGCGTGTTCACAGCTCCTCAGGCTGGCGCTTTGCGGCCGGAAGCCCGACCATCTCGACGTCGAAGACCAACGCGGACTTCGCTGGGATAATCGCCCCAAAACCGCGCTCGCCTGCATGTTCTGTTGAGGTGTGAAAGACACTGTCGAACGGTATGCGCACCGTACGCCTTGTCGGCGGGGATGGTGAGCACGCGTTTCTCGCCCTCGCACATCCTACAAGCATGAGTTTGGCGGAATTGTCTGCGGTGCGGGACAGACTAACCCAAGAAGACCTTCGTCCCAGCCTGGAGCGATGGAGCGAGTCAACAAGACGTGCAAGAGGATGGCGCGCCACGGACCTTTGATAACTTGGCCGACGCCGACTAGACCACGGCGGCGTGAGCACAAGACGATACGAGACAAGATACCAGCGAGTGGCGGGCACTGGCGGGTCTGGACGCACGCGTCAACTCAAATGGCTTGCCGCGGTCCCGGCTAGCGCGAGCGTCAGCCTCTGGCGAACAAGAATGTCCAAGTCGTGCGCGCACCTGGAGTCGAACTTTGCGCCGGTCGTGTAGAGCGTGCCCGTGTAGTGCACCTGCAGCAGAGATGAGCAGGCGACCTCTGTGTGCGCGCGCGCGAAGACGGGCCTTGATCTTGTCGCCCTTCGCGGCGGTCTGGGTGCACTCCTCGGGCTTGAAGGTCGTGTCGATCTTGAGCTCGGTTACGTCGCTGTTGTCTTTCGCGAGGACTGCGAGGGCGAAGAGGGCGATGGCGGCCAGGAACTTCATGGTCGGGGCTGGGCGCGGTGACGATGATCGGGGGCTGAGGCGGCAAAAGGCGGCGTGACCTGGGCGAGGATCGAAACGAGGCTGACGCTTTACGTACCGCGTTTCGTCTCAAACAAAGTTCTCCCCCGGCCCCTGTCCTCAAGCCCTCGCCCTTGCCCTCTCTCTCTCTCCCAGGATGGTCCAGCTCAACACGATTCTCCTTGTCGCTCCCGGTGAGCTGCGGTCTCCTCGCTGTCCTAGTGACGAGCTCAACGACGCGTAGACTTTGCGCGCATTGGAATCGTGTTCGTCGTCGGCGGTCTCCTCGCCCTCAAGCTCTTCGCGCCCAGGTCACGCTCGCGCACGCAGCTGCCGCTCTGGAGAGCCATGTCGACCGCGATCCTCATCCTCGCGCCGCTCTACATGCTCACCGCGTCGCTCGGTCTCGTCGCCTGGGGCCTCATGGCCAGAGACGACTTCCACACCGCTCTCACCTTTCTTTGGGCAAGAGACATCGTAAAGCAGCTGGCCTGGGTGCCTTGTACGCGTTTCTCTTACCCGTCGCTCGCCACGGACTCACATCTCTCGCAGTCGACATGGGCGTGCTCTACTTCTTCTATCCAACGGTCGTTCTCGCGCTATTCCCTTCAGTCTCCTTCCCGCGCAATCATCTACTGGCGCTCTTCATTGCGGCCCTCCTGGTCCTCGCTCTCAGTCAGTCCTACCCGTCTTCTGGCACCAGGCTCGCTGCTAACTCGCTCTCAGCCCGCATTCTCAACGTCGTCAGCCTCGTCGTCCCCGCGATGCTCTCCCCCGTTCAGATCTTCTCCTGCGTCGTGTTCGCCGTTCTCGCTGCTCTCCTCGCAGCCCCAGCGGCGCTTCTGTCCTCCGCACGCGGTATTCCTCTGCGCTCCAACCCCTGGATCGCGCTGTGTGTCGCCCTGTTGTTCGAGCTCGCAACCGTCGCTCTTGAGATCAACTATGGCACCACCGCGCAAGTCTACTACACGCAACTCATAGTTGCTGCGTGCGCGTCAGTCTGCGCTGTTACCACCATGCTTGCCGTCTTTCACTGTACGCACTCCTCCCTGTCGCGTTGCCTCTTTGCTAACGAATCATCTAGCTCCACTGGCGATCCAGGCGTCCGCCTCATTCGGGGAACGGCCGACGATTATCGTCACCTCGGACGCGTCGACAATCCCGGAGTGCTACTCACCAACGGCTTCCATGTACGGCTCGCCAGTGAGAGGCAGTGGCGGCGGGCCCAGGATGAGCGCCTCAGCCGACTCGGACTTCCTCGCACTCCGCGACCCGTTCGCGTCACCTCCACCGGGTCAGCTGTCGCCGATGATGCGCGAGAAGGTGCGGCATATCGCGTCACCCCAGCGTCTCGCACACGCGTCGCAGCCGAAGCGCCAGGCGACAAATTCTCTGCACGCGCACCGCGAGTCGGACGCGAGTCTGGGTGCGATGGGGAGCTTCGACCAGGCGTTCCTCGAGCGGCTCGTCTCGCTCTCGTTCGAGTCGAGCGACGACTCGCACTCCTTGTCCGAATCCGCGCACCAGCATCATCACCGCCATCGACACAATCACAATCCCACGAGCACTAGTACTGGAAGCAGTAGTTTGGAGAAGAAGACTCGGACTCCGAACGCGGCGGCTTTGGATGGTCTGCTGCTCCTCGAACCTGCGGCGCGGATCAGCCACGTGCAGCTGCCAATGTACCCTAATGCGCACACGACCGCGAACAGCCCACGCCGCTCAGCGTCGAAGCGTGACTCGTACGAGTCTTCGCGCTCGCTAACGCCCACGCCGGCGCCCCGCCGTGGCAGGCGCGCAAGCCGCCCGCCGACGCCTGCTGCAGAGCTCGCCCTGCTCGCCTCGCCGGCCGCGTCGAGCAAGGATTGGACGCGCGAGCTCGAGCGCCAGGATCTTTCCGCATTCACGTTCAACGCGGAGAGTGGGAGTTCGCCTGAGGAGTCCGAGTTCGAGCTGGACAAGAGTCTCGAGTTGGCGCTCAGACGCTAGTCCCTGTGCTCATGGTGTTGCTTTTTTTTGCTTGAAACTTCTTGGTGAACCTATTATGCGACGAGAGTCGCTTTACTGTATGCTATTGTGAAGAAGGTAAAGTACTGCTCCTGCTTTATAGGTACTTTTGTCCTGCGGCCGTATTAGTAGCTCGCTCGCTGGTTGTATGCCCTGCCCACTGTGCGGGGATCGGGTCGAGTCACTGCGTTGTCGCCCCTGTACTAGAATAAAATAAACACTGTCACTGTCGTTACGCAGCCAATCGATGGAACTTCCTGCAGGGATGATGACGCGTGCGTTTACGTGACAGGTTGTAGTGAGATCGCTGACATGGACGCTGACAGGGACAGCGTCCGGAAGGGCCCGCCACCACAAGGTTGGGCGTCATTGTCTGTCAGGGATGCCGAGTGCGAACGGGGGTGAGCACGTCGGCAGGGAGGCGGCGTGGCGGCGATAAACGGGTCATTTCTCCGAGCTTCAAGACATCATCATTCCTGAAGAAGGAGTAAAGGCAAGCGACTTGTGCTTCCAGATAGATATGTTCTTACGACGCACTCCGAAGCTCTAATGACAATGCACAACCTATTCTTGTAAATCCAGACGCCGCGGCGGACCACGACACGACAACGCCATAGGAAACTGCGGGGTTACTAATCTCAACCCGCGCCGTAGACCCAGAGCGAAGCTCGCAGTAAGATTATTTCCATTGGGGCATGATTTCTACCGACAGAATCACGATACGATTCTACTGGAAATTAGGGATTTACAAAAGGTGCGCACTCAGAATGCGGCGATCTCGCCGTCGTGGTTGTAGAACTTTCCGGTGTCCGCTATCGTCAATTTGTGCAGGATCGTTTTCTGAAGCGTGACGCTGTCCTGGACGCTGATCGTCCCGGCTATTATCATTCGCTTCAGTCAGCATGCCTCCGTAGAAAGCAGAGGAGGGAGAGACGTACTGGCCCCTTTGTTCATGTCGGTATCGACGTAGCCAGGGCTCACCGAGACGGCGATGATGCCCTCCTTTTCGACCTCCTTCGCGAGGGTCGAGTTGAACATGTTGAGCGCGGCCTTCGAGACGTTGTACGGCGCCAAGGGGACCGCCGGTTGGCTCAATACGAACGCGTTCGAGCCGAGGAGGGAGCTGACGTTGAAGATGACTTTCTTGGAGCCCGCGCGGAGGAGCGGTAATGCGGCGAGGGTGATGCGAATAGTTCCAGTGACATTGATGTCGAATACGGACGCGTAATCCTCCAGCGGGCTAGCCGACAAGTTAGAGACGGATGGATTCTACAGATAGAGAGGAATGGGTGGCTTACACGTCGAATACTGAGAGACGATCGCCGAGGACGGCAGCGTTGTTGATGAGATAATCCAGTTTGCCTCCGCCGAACTTTTTGGTTTCTGCGATGATGTGCTGTCGACGAAGGCGTCAGCGCGGCCGTTCTCGACGCCCGCAGCACAACGTACCTCGACGCTCTCGGTGCTTGTTACGTCGCCCTTGACAACGTGCAGGTTCTTGCGCGACGAGGCGAGTTCCTGGAGTTTCGGCGCCTTCTCTGGGTTGCGCGCCACACCGATTACCACAGCGTCTGGTACCGTCCTAGTCTGTATACCGTGTCTATCAGTTCCTAGTTCTGCGTAGCTCTGTGCTCAGTAACTCACGAGGTCGTCTACCCACTCGAGACCGATACCGCGAGACACGCCGGTGATGAGGTAGACTGGAGGGGACATCGCTAGTGGCTATGGTAAGGCGAACTGACGACGTGCAGGTGGCCATGGGATCGAGCTCTTATGTTCCGTTGTCCTCGTTGTCTTTGTCATTCGCAAATTCTTGGTCATTCAACCGTGGAGGCTTCTGCTCACTCAGCACTCATGACGCCAAGAAACCGCTGCTGTGAAAACACAACACCTGGTCGCAGCTCTGTGCTTCACCATGGGCGATGGGCCTAGTATTTTTTTCCGGGTTCCCGATGTTCTCTGAGCCCGCTCTCTGATCTGCGTCTTTTTAGTAACCAAACTCCAATTTTGAATTCTCCACACGCGGGTTCATCGATCGAACGCTCAGCGTGGGCCATGGATGTGGTATCATTTGGTATGTTACGGTTTGGGCGAACAATGAGTTGCGTGGTCATTAAAAAGCCGGCTTCATTCCGGCCACTTCCGCTGCGCATCTTGTCTTCCTTCTTTCACCAGCGGAGCTCCCTCCTCCACGTCCTCTTCCACGTCCCTTACGACCCCCGCGACGTCAACCAGTACTGCGCCTCGTCAGACCAGCAACCATGAGCCTCGACGCTGCGCTTCATGCGCTACGGAACTCGTACGCCGAAATTCTTCACGACGCGGTGCACCACGCACAGGGCTCCCCGAGGACGCCACAATCCGTTTCGCATCGAGAGATTGTCGGCGCTCTGTTCGGAGCACGCTCGGACTTCTTCCGTGGGCACGCTGCTATTTGGGCGGGCATCGCCAAGCAGGTGAACGAGCTCAGCATTGTGACTCGTCTTCCGCCGGAGGTACTATGCGAGATGTTTGGGTGGCTCAATCTGAAGGACCGCATATCTGTCTCACGGGTTTCGACGTCTTGGAGACAGGTCACCCTCGAGAGTCCCAGGATCTGGGCTGACATAACGCTCAACCTGTTCGACAACATGGCGTGCTTGCCCGTCCTGGCTGGCCGCAGCAAGCAGGCGTTGATAGACTTTACCGCTGTTCGTGGTGCGCCGGATCTTTCGAGGATGGAGTACTTCTTCAGTCGGAACGCCGATCGCCTCAGGAGGGTGACCGTGTCAGTGATCGCGTACGCGCCCAACAGCTCGGAAACTGACTGGACAACATCTGCGTTCCATCCGGAAGGTGGCCTTCAGTTGACTCTGCCTCACTGCAAGGCTTTGAGAGTCTTGGACGTGAGATGCGCTAGCAATCTGGGTGCGATACGCCTGCATCTGCCGTCTAGCCTGCCAGCTCTCCAAACGATGACGCTGCACAACATCTACAATGTCCGACATCTCGACTTCCCTGCCTATTCCGATCTTCGTCGGCTCAGAGTTCAGTGCAGTTTTGGGGCACACGGCGTTATGTCCTTGTCGAACCTTCGGATCATCCTCGACGATTGCCTGTCGCTGCGCGAGCTCCACCTTGCAGGGCTGATGCAAGGCACGATCGACTTTGACGAGGCTCTCCCCCATCTACCGCTCCGCCTTCGTGCGCCTCTGGATTCGTTGATTTTGAACGGGTGCTTCATGGCTGACGAGATGGCTATGCTACTGGAGCTCCTCCCTACGAAGAGCATTCGATCTCTGGTCGTCCAGTACTCGTGCAAGGACAGAAGCGAGGCGGCTGTCTCTGATGCCTCGCCGTTTGTCCCCATCCTGAACGATCTTCATGGCCCCGTTCGACTCTATCTTACACTGCACGACGATGCGCATCAGGCGCTCAATCAGAACGAGCCGCTCGACGAGTGGAGGGACTGCCAGGCCTACAAGGTTGAAGCCACAGACGGGCGAGGCTATCACAGGGAACTGACGCACGTGGACAACGTGGCGACGGCATTCACCCCAGATTTCCTTTCTAAGGTCCAAACTCTTACTTGCAACGCGCGTGCCTGGTTTGTATCCCTCGCATGCAGCCCGCGCATACGCTTTCCTTCCCTGGAGGAAGTCTGTTTGATGTCGAGGACCTTTAACCCACTGGACGACGGATACGTGATCAAAGGGCACTCCTCCTCAGGCGCCGTCGACGTACTCACAGAAGTGCAACCTTGTCATCCTTCCGAGAGGGTCGTCTTAGACTCGAAGCCAGTCACTCCGAAGTGTCGCAACTTGCAGTCGCTCGTTATCTCGTACACGCAGCGGAGCAGGGAGTTGTTCAGTTTGCCATTGCTCGAGCAACTGAAGTGGGCTGCGCTGGGCAAGTGCGATGCTAATAGACCCGGTATGATTGCGTTCATTGGACCTTTGCCCACCCGAGACCCGGAGGTGCTGGCGGACTGCGACGAGTCCGGCGCCGTGTTCCACGACACTGGAGTTCGGTGAGCGTTGGCATACCCGTGATCATCTGCTCGTTAACTTACTATCTATCCTCATTCTAGAGATGAAGACGACGACTACGACGATATGACGTCCTAGCACATACTTACAGGCTTAGCTTACCAGGATCTGTCGCATGTTTCTGCACACCTTCACTGTATCCGTACGCATTGTACATTACCCACACTCACACATGGATCTCCAGTAGTATGAAGAATGTTACCACATGGTTTTCGAGAGGAATTTCTCAACCTTTAAGATCATATCACTGGGCGCATCCGGGGTGACGAATCCCGAAAATTAGACAGCATGTCTAATTCCGGGGCGGCTCCGCAGCAGTTGCGCCGTGGTTTCTCCGGGTGTACACCATTTGTTACCCATCGTTTTTACTTTGTAATCGTCGCCATGGCGACGATTAGCTTTTTGGACTTGACATGAGCTTACCCAAGACTGACTCCGGGTTAACTCTCGGGCGCCTATCTGCTGTCGACGAGTTTGACGCCGGATTAGACAGCCTGTCTAATTCACCGGTTTCGTCACCCCCTTTGCGCCCAGTGTATGGTTCGATTGGGTATATAGCTTCCGGTCCGGCGCTGCGGATGCGCTTTCCTTTTTCCTTCTCGTCCACCAACAGGTCCTAATTACCCGTCCAGCCCATCTACTAGTACCGTCGCAGACCCCTTCATTTGGCCTCGACGCCGCCGCAGATGATCGCGACTCGCCCAGCTTGGATTACCCCGAGCGAACTTGCCTACGTTATAGCAATTCCACGCGCCGTTGTGTGCTTTGAGCTACTTGCGCCCTCGCACTCCATCTGCACCGCGTCTTGAACCTAAACTACACGCCCCTCAAACCAGGATGCTTGCGGGCGCCGTGTTGGCGGGCGTAGACACCCACAATCCTTCTCGTAGAGTACAGTCCTAAATCTCTATCCACGCGGGCCACTTTCAGACACAGCGTACCCTGCGTTTCTTCAGTCCTCGCTAACGTCTACTATGGTCATGAGTTTCGAACGTGGGCAGGTGTCGAACAAGGTTACGCCGAACGCACCCGCACAGTGCGGGCGGTCAAATAGTGTCTCACGTCCTCTGCCTCCACGACGGTCAGAAAGAGCTATGAAAATGTACGTTCTCATCGGGCTCGCGCACACAGTACCAATAACGCTTGCCACCTACAGTTCTCACAGTGCAGAAATCGATCGGCTTGTTGAGACATGGCTCGAGATGCACGCAGCCAGTTTCAACCAGCAATGGGTAGAAACCAGCGTGAGCTGCATCAGCAAGCCTCGCAGTGCTCTCCTTGAACAGCTGCGCACCGACATAACGGCCTTGCACACCGTCTACACCGATGCCTTGGAGAGACAGAGGCGATTCTACGCGGAGAAAACGAACGCTCTGGTCCCAGTTCAGAACATCCCCGAGGACGTCCTTGTCGAGATTTTCGCCCTCTTGGGCTACATCGATCGCCTCCGCGCGACCTGGGTCTGTCGACATTGGCGGCAAAAGGCGCTCCTCTGTGCCATGCTCTGGAGCGAGATTAGCCTCGGCCCCGCGGACGACCTGACGCTACTTTCTATGATGCTACACCGCAACAAAGAGGCATCTCTCAGCCTACACCTCACGCGTCCATTTGAGGACATCGTCGACATTCTCGACACCCTCAGCGTATACCGCGACAGGATTCAGCAGCTCGATCTCGTTCTCTACGACAAAATCGTCCCTGACAGCTCACAGCAACTTGAAATGATCGTATTCCCATATTTCCGGAGTTTGCAATCGCTCTCCTTCGTTTGGATATCTGGGTTGACATCCTTCTCGCTCGACATCGGACGAAACCTCGTCGAGTCTCTTTTCTTGACGAACGTCAGGAGCATCGCTTCCCTGGACTTTTGCCACGCATGGATCCCTTCGTCGCTTAGCTCTAGAGCTTGCCGACAACCTCGGGAGGGAGTTACGTCTAACACATCTGCGCGCCATTGTCAATGGCTGCTCTGCCCTAGAAGAGCTTTGTCTTTCCGGGCTGACGAACAGCCTCGTTGACTATGACGACACACAGGGCTTTCCTGGCTTCTTCAGCCCTCCAAAGTCGCTTCGGCTCCTGTCGCTCACGGGTCGTAATTGCGAAAGGTGCATCACAAGCATTCTGCAGGCCTTCGTCGCACACAAGTTACCGAACGTCGCCGTCAATCACCGCACCTCTGCACGGCCACCTTCCCAGGAGGATGTGGAGTTTAGGCGGATATTCGACCATCTTGAGCCACCGCTATCGGTTCAAATCATCGGAGCTGTGGACGCGATGAGTCCCTCAGTCGTCCACTCTGTGTGGCATACGCATGCGACTCGTGAACCCCGTGGAAGTGACCCTGCAGTTACTATACGCGTTGTTGACAAGCGAGGCTTTCGGCGCCAGATCTGTGCTCCTAGTGCCAACAACTTCATCGTTTACGCTCAAGACTGTCCCGCACTCCTCGGCGCGGCCATAATTCAATGCAACGCACGAACGTGGGACGTTGCACTCAGAAGTCTCCATGGCCACCTTCCTAAATTTCTATGCCTTGACACACTTGTCATCGAGCACAAGCAGCTGGCGTCGACGGAGCGCGTAGCCTCACATGGCGGTCAAACCGAGACAGCCGCAGCTGTACCGGGGACGTTTTATCGCAATGGCAGCATTTCGCCGTGCCCCGCGCTGCGGACGCTCGTGATATACTATCCAAAGCGTGTTGAACTCGACCGCATCGCTCCCGCATCGGTGGACGAGCTCGTGCTTGGTGTGACGGGACCAAGGACGACGCCGCTCGAGAAGGTGCAGTTTATCGGTCTCTCGCCTCCGACGGCATCGCATGGGACGTCAAGCCTTGCGAAGGAAGTCGAGCTCCTGCCCTGGAGACCTGGGCCGTAAGTCGCCCATTCATGTATGCGTATGCTCGGTCACTAACAGAAAGCAGAACCCCGCTTTGACGGTCTTTTTCAGTTTACGGACACTACACGGAGCGACGGACAAGGCTCATCGTTCGCGTGTGTGTATGCACGCTCAGCTGTATGAATGCATTGGTTCGCGCGACCAGGAGAAATTGAGCCGCGTAATTGCGCGCTAGGTGACAGGAGGAACACAGCGTACCTCCTCTTCGCGCCCCCATAAGAACGCGACGACGAAAGGGGGTCTCCCCATCGTTTCTCTCCCTCTCGCTCTCATCTCACTCTCTCGCCCCACACTCACTGACCCACAGCCGGTGAGCGCGTCGTCCACGAGTCCTCCATCTACCACGACGCTGACCATCCCCCGCAGCCGCAATGCGTTTCCAGCACCTCACCTCCATCCTCCTCGCCGCTGGCACCGTGGCCGGCCTCACGCTGCCTCACGTCGACGTCTGCGCGTCGGTCGACGTTGACCTCAAGCTCCTCGCG
>KV426102.1:44798-69801 GCA_001632375.1 Exidia glandulosa HHB12029 | reverse complement strand
GCGCTTATGACGATTGCCGGCACGAGGTGGCTACGAGGTGGGATCCTATAGGTCGTATTCCCTGAGCACCGTCCCAAAACGACGAGCGGAGGCCAGCGCACCAGCGGAAGAAAATGACGGCAAACGTGTGGACTGCGATGGCCTAGGGAGACAGATTTCAGCGGCTGCGTGACACTGACACGGCGCGGGAGGCAGCAACTCACCATAGTCGCGAGAGCAACTCCGGTGCTTCCAATATTTCTGATCGCGCCTATGCAAAACTCAGTGGGAGTGTTTGACGACGGAAGTCAAATCTCGCAGACCTTGTGCGCTGCAGTAGTCGCCGCAGTAGACCTGACCCTCAGCAACCCACCGGAGGTCCATGATTGAACCCAACGCGTGGAGGAGATCGGAGAACAGCAGTGACAACTGCGACCTTCGATTAGCGCTAGAGAGTACAACGGTCGGGGTCTACGAACGAGGTATGCGTCGATGTGCGTCCGTAGGAACTTCCATCCCTCTGGGGGAGGCCGTCGCGCGCTTCGCCAGACGTTGACCTTCACAAGCGTCAGATCGGGACCTGCGATCCCGAGGAAGCTGCCAGTGCTTACACCATACAGACCGAGGAGCACAAGTACCGCAGCCGCGCTGAAGAAACCCGTCTCGACGTTGAACTGGAGCAGGGTCAGCGCGTCGACGCGGTGGCTTCGGAGTGCTGACAGCGAGGCCGATAGACTGCTGGGTCGTGAGATGCGTCTCACACAACGAGTCGTTGGCGGGCGATGGGTAGTCCGTCATGAGAGAGTGAACGGGGGGACGACGGGGGCGTGCAGACGACTGCAGACGGCAAACAACCGTTAAAATACGCGCGCCCAGGAACCGTTAGTGTGTTGCGTGAAGTAGCAGACGTGTGCGTCCGGGGGCTGTCAGGGCCGTCGACGCTGGCTGTAGACGGCGGCAGAGGGACGCTCCTGATGTCCCTTTGGGCGAGCACCTTTTGATCCATCTTGTGCGTAATAAGACGCCGAGAACGAGCGCGGCGTGCCGCGCACCTCGGAATCTCACGCCGCATCGAAGGAATTGTACGGGGTCAGGATCTCCGGATCGACGGAGGCGCGCGCTTACGGACGGGACCTTTATACAGACTTGGCACAGACCGAGATGACTTCGTGCCGCACGCGAGTCTTGTTGCTCTTGGTCCTGGTTCCAATCCTCGTCGTTCTTGGGTGGTATGGCTCGACGTCGTACTCAGAGTTCTCGACGTCCAGACGGTTCTCTGCGTCGGCCAGCAGCGATCACGGCCCGTTCGCGTTCTTAAGGGACCCTCCTTTCATTTTCTCATTGTGAGCTCGACCCTGGCGCGTTCTGACGTTCCTTCTCGCTTACCGAAGTCCAGTGGGGACAGGTGCGTCGCAACTCGCCCCGCCGTGCCGAACGACCTCCATTTGACCGTTGCCGCGCACCCAGCTACAGTGCGCGCCGCCACTGCATCCGTCGCGGCGGCCGACACGCCCGCTGAACCTTTTTCACAGCGTCCGAAGGCTGGGACGGTTCTAGCGACCCGCTCGCCAAGTACGACGTCAAGGCAAGCGCGCCAGTCTTCAGGGCCGCCGCGACGTGCGCTCACCGTTCTTGGGATTTTCAGAACACGGCGAACGGACCCGTGTGGGCACGCGCGCTTCAGAGGTCCTACAGTCATGCCATGCTCGTCAATGTACGTCTTACCTCGGCGTTCGCAACCTCGCGCTGACGTCGGTCGGCACAGTTCGCGATTTCGGGTGCAACGGTCAACAATAATCTGGTGACTTGGAACACCGCTATCCTCGACGTCTGCAACCAGATCGGGGCATTTCTCAGGTGGTTCTCCCCTCCGCCTTCTCGTGCGCGATGGAGCGGACGCAGTGCGCTCTTTGCCATTGGGGTCGGCAGTGAGTCCTCGTGGCCATTTGACCGGGACTGGTTCGCTGACTACTAGCCTGTAGCGAACGACGTGATGATAGTTTCCACGGAACCCAGCGTGCGGATGAAGGGTCTCAACCAGACGGCCGCCGATGCATTCGCGGAACTGATGAGTTTCCTCTTCGTCGAGGTAAAGCAGCTCTACAAGGCCGGAGCACGGGCCTTCGTCTTCCACACCCTTGGACCATATGACCGCTCCATGTCAGGCGTACAGCTCGGCAAGGACGTGCAGGAAACGCTCAGGGTGAGTCCCTTCCTTCTGTTGGGATTTCCCCGCACCTTTCCTTGTACCCTGACTCCCCCACACCCCTCCTTACCCTGCAATTGCGCGCTGACTCGGACGGGTCGGTCTCGCAGAGGAATATCATCACGTACAACGACGAGCTCTCGCGCTCCGCCAACGAATTCTGCGCGAAACACCTGGACGCATTTTGTCTCATCCACGACACCTGTACGCAATGCTGGCTTTGCTTTTCCCGCTCTACCACCTACTGACGCCGAGCCGACGCCTGTAATAACGGCAGACAATCTCACATCCTACGTCATGGACCACTTCGCCGACTATGGGTTCAAAGAGCCGGTCAAGTTCTGCCCGGAATACAAGCTCCATCCCACTGTCCGTAGCAATTTTACCTCGCGCTCGACGTCGATTTTTAAATACGTTGTCCAGACCGAAGTCGACGAGACGACCGCACCGTCGTGCATTGGACCGGCAAGCGCGTGTGAGTCGCAGGGTCGCCGACCGAGGTATCCGAATTCGCTTGCTCACACGGTTCACGGCGGCGCAGATGTATGGCGAGACCGGTTGCATCCCAGCTGGCGGTTCCACGAGATATGGGCTCAAGACGTCAAGCTCGAGATCAACAAACGACTGGACAGTCTCGCGCTCGAGGCGCAGACAAGGCTCTCGCATTCACGCTAGAAGTTGCCAGTGCTTCGCTTTCTTGTGATCGCCCTTCGGGGCTCCGGCTTTGTACCATATTTCGTGTATCCATTAAGAACGTAGATGCGGCTCTCCGCCCAACTTGCGACTCCTTTTTCTCTAGAAAAATAGTTCTCGAGGGTGTGTGTCCATGATCGGAGGGAAGCTTGACTCGGTGAGTGTGCCCTACAGCAGGGAAGCGTGTCTATGCGGGGTATCGGAACAGTGACTTGGTCGCTGCTGAGATAAAGACCGCACCATTGACGGCGAGACCGTTCACGTGATGTACTATGAAATCTTGCTGTTCTGCTTGTCATCTAGGACCCGGATGGTCTACAGGTGAGGTGAGCCCATCGCCTCGGCTGGGACTCAGATAATCCCACGTTGAAGAGTGCCTGGAAAGCTGCTGCGAATGCTCGAAGCATGTATTCTGCTTGCTTGAAGCTGTCGACTTTGAAATCGGGAGCCTCAGCTAGGATCTTCAAGTTGTCGAGAGTCTCGGGACTAAAATTTCCAGTCATATTTGCGAACTATCAGCGAGAGTTCGGGTATATCGATGCCAATCTGCTGGTAAGCTGAGAGGATCTATGGCGGCGGGTCGATCAGGTCGGCGGGCGAGCCAAACTAGTTGATTTGAAGAAGGATGCCGTAGAGTTCAAGCGAGTCTGCGAGTGTGGTGAGCATTTGAAGGGGCGTGCATTAATATTGCTACAGAAATATCGACTGTCATATTTTTCGTAAAGTCTGCCGTGGGAGACTAGGGCGTGCATTTCACCACCGACTGTCACATTGAGCATGGACTCCATTACTGAAAAGCTCATGCGATCAGTCAAGTAAACATTCTGGAGACGCTGACGACGTTACCATGAAGGAGCAGGATGATGAACTGGAGCCACGTGAGTTGCCGACAAGAGACAGTGAGCGTATCGGAGCCGTCGAGCGAGGTAGTGCACCATGACCACAAGCTTCTGGCACAGAGGGTGCGGGCGCGGGACGTGGGTTGAAAGACTGGAATGTTCGCGCCTACCACTACATTCGTTGAACTTGGCCTGTACGACGCTAAAGCTCATAGCGTGGTGGAGTGTACGTCGCCAGCACCAGCGAAGATACCACAGACCATAGCTGCATCTACGCGCGATTTTCCGACAGAAGCTCACTAGACACGCCGAAGAAAGGAAACTTTTGTCCGCGCTGCTCAGGCTGCGGCCGGACAGCTTGGAACGGATTCGTATAATGGCACGCCGTTGCCTGGAAAACGCCAAATCAGGATGTTCGCTTGCAACAAATTCACGGGGCATGTGGTTCAGGAAGCGTGATATATGTATGGCGTAAAGTACATAGATGGGCGCAAATGGTGCGCGTTGCTTCAAGTTGACAGTGGGGTTGTCGAACTGGACGGACAGGCTAGAGCCTAGGATCACCATGCGTCACTGGCGCGCACCACGCATCTAAGGAAATGCAGATCACAGTGGACGCGTCCATGACGCATACGGCACCCGCCGCAGCCTTGCGTGGTGAACGTTCAGAGAGTTGACAGCGCCGTAGAAAATCGTACAGTCTCCCATCACCGCCAGCAAAAGGTAAATCGGCCAGTGATAAGTCAAGAGCGTGAACCGATGCAGTGAAACGATCTCTTCGGTGCGCGATAGAGTCTTGGGTGACGGTTCGGGAAAAGGGGCAGCCTGAGCGGCGTCCCGTTCGGACGGAGCCGATGGGTTTATCACCGTCCGATACAGTACTGTAAGTTACTGTACGTAGTTCCTCCTTATCTTCTGTACTTTGGCCTGGCACACTGCTGGCGTCCGAGTATGCGGTACCGCTCAACGACGGTCTTCTGCAGGAGACTGACATCTGATGCCTTCTTCAACAAGTTACATAGTACGCCGTAATGTTCAAGTACTCGTGTCGCTGCACTGGCAGCCTGAGGTTCCCTGTCTACGCCACAGACATACTCCCGCCTTCGAAAAGCTACGTGGGAGTCGAAGGTGACATCGCGCAACATGTACATGAGCAGGCTTCTGTCACAACGAGAGTCCTACTGTTACACCTGACATGTACAACTTACCTGTGTGCGCCGTCAGTCTGGCCATGCACATCTCCATATGATAGCCCATTCACGCAAGACTGGCAATACAATGTCCACGGCCCACATCGACGTTGACGTTTGTCCACCGCGCTCCCTCAATGTCTTGGCTGCACATTGACGTCCTATTCTCGTCTTCTTGCACTAAGTCATTCCTGCAGATCTCCGGGGCCCACTCAAGGCAGGGACTAAGCGCCGCTTCGCCGACAAGGAATGCAAGTCCCGGACGTCGCGCTACAGTTTCCCCGAGCACCTGTCCCTCCGCCTAGTCGTATTGGCCCACGTTGAACGATAGCGGTTGCACCCACTCTCGCGCCTTGCAGTACAAACGTCGGCATCCGTATCGGCGAAACGCCCGTTACAGTTGTAGACGTTGTTCTCCCCCGCACTGGCCCCATTCGTTCGCCGTCGCCGTCGCCGTACTGTACAGTATTTCCTCGATCCCGACGCTGTCGCTGTTCAGAGATACGGAAAATCTTCGCTGTATGTGTGGCTGCAGCGGCGGCGCAGGACTGGTGCGGACACGGATCCGCGGAGGTGCGCAATGCCCGATCCGGACTGATTCCGGTGTCCGCGATCGAAGCATGCGGCAATGACGTCATCAGATAACCCGGATAGGGGGAACAGGGCCCATGCTTTGCAGATGTGCGACTCCGCAGAGCAGCAGTGCCTGGAAGGGACGCGCGCTCGGCGAGGCAGGGTGGGTGGGTTTGGCACTTCAGAAGCGCAAAACACAAGATAAGCGGAGCCTAGATCAGGGTGGAAGCGTGGCGGGAGAGTTCGAAGTTCACGTCGAGTGACATTTGATTTGCGCTAGGTAGAGGGAAGAAGAAGAAGAAGAAAGACAAGAGGAGAATAAGTTAAAGAAACAAAAAATGCAGCAGCGAGAGCGTATGGTGTTAGAGGCATGAGAGGGTCGTCGATGGATGATGCGGATGGGGGTGGTGATGATGATCCGGGACGAGCCTGATGCCGTCGAGAAAATGCTGGGTGTCATGGGATGATGAGTACACATCGCGCACGGTGATGGTGAGCTATATCTACAAGCCAGGCTATCTATATCCACCGTGTCGCGTCGCGCAACGAAAAAGAGGAAAGAACAAGAAGGAGGAAAGGGAGTGTCAAAATGAGAGTTAGTTTGTATGTATGAGTATTTGCTGCGATTGGGTTTCTGTTCAAGACGCGTCTAGTGTTTCTTCTTCTTGCGGAGGAGCGCGCCGTCGATTGTTGCGCCCGAACTCGAGATACGTTTGGCTAGCGAGCCGTCGTCGCGCGCCGCGCGGAGCTCTTCTAGCGAGCGTATCGCCTCGCCGTTGACGAGCACGACGGGCAGCTTCTGGGCGTCGGTCAAGCGCTGCAGCAGCGGACGCAGCACCTCTGCGTCGACTGGGGCGGTGGGGATCAGCAATCATGAGACCGCACGACCTGACTGGCCGAATACGGCAGCGACTCACCGCGCTGGTCGACTTCGAATACAGTCGGCTCTGGGTAGAGGTGGTAGTCGGCGATGATGCTCTTTGCTTCTCGCGAGGCGGGCGCGACTGGTGAGCGCAGCTGTTAAATGTGGCAGGTGGCATCAGCATTTAGTGTGGGTGACAGCATGACAACTGAGAACTGAAGATACGGAGGGCGGCGGCGGTACACACCTCGGAGAAGATGACGACCGGGTTGCGGGTCCAGGTGTCGGCGACGATGGTGTCAACTTCTGCCTGGACCTTGTCGTCGCCGGCGCGCGTGTCAAAGCCCAGCACGAGCTCGGGGTCGATGTGCGAGCCCGGGTTGATCGTGTTGGGCAGGGAGTTGGATGCGAGCGCTGCTAGGAAGCCGACGAGCGCGCCGAGCTCGTACTCTGGGTGCTGTGCGAAGGAGTAGGCGCTGGCGGTGGACGTGGAGTGCGGGCGGGCCGAGTCCGCCGGATAACGGAATGCACGCGATGCTGGCCGTCGCTCGACGTTGCGCTGGTACTGGGAGCGTTGTTGGTGCTGTTGGTGGTGGTGGTGGGCGTGGCTGGAGGGGAAGAGCCAGGCGTGGAGGATGATGGTGGAGGCGACGAGCGATGCGGCGGCGAGGGCGAGCAGGGCGAAGTTGCGCACTTTGGAGGACGAGTACGTTCTGCGCGGGAAGAGCTTTGCGAGCGTCGAGGAGAGCGCGACGGGGAGCGCGGCGACGGACAGCGACGACGAGGAGGCGAGTCCGGTCATCGGGCGTTGTGTGCGCGAGGAGGTGCTCATTCTGCGCGTTGCCATTGGATGAGGTGGTGGAATGGGGCGATCCAAGCGAACAAAGGGGAGCCCAACGCGGCCCTTTAAAGAACGAGAGTCTGAAGTAGAGGAAAAAACACGGACAAAGTACCGACAACCGCGCGCATGCCATTCCGTTCTAAATGGGCATTCACACGGGTGGCCATGGAGCGGTTTGTGTTCCAGTAGTTCTGGGTGTGGGGCGTTCCAGCAATGCCGCACTCCCGAGAGGAGCCGCCTATTTTGTAGGAGGACATAAAACAACACTTCCCAGACGCCACCCATTCAGCCAGTCTACACCCGTCCGCCCCGTATCGCCCGCTCGAGAACGGGCAGCAGCTCCCCGGCAGCGTGCAGGGCAGCGAGGTCGTCACTACCCCCGATGCTCTCGCCCGCGGGACCCACGATCACGTTCGGCACTGTGGCCCGCCCCGTCAGGCGGTGGAGCGCGTCCTGGATGGCCTTTCCGTCCTCTAAACGCGCTACGTTAGTGCATGCCGAGCGAATACACACAACCTGAGACGCTGTGCGCGGCAAAAGGCTGACCTCTCGTGTCGAGCTCAAACACCAGCGGCGGCGGGTCCAATTTGAAGCTCGCCAGCAGGTCCTTGGCGCGTCGAGAGTACCTGCGAGTAATGATCGCAAGCGGGTCATGAGCGTTCCGTCTACAGAAATTGCGCACAGCTCACGGGCAATATGTCTTGCTAAACACCTGCAGCACCAAGGCAACAGTGAATCAAGGGTCTCTAGCTGCAGAGGGACAGCACGCACCACCACCGGATGCGACTGCAGCGCCCTGCGAGCGCTCGCACGCCACACGGCCATGTCGCGCTCGTCGGCGGCCAGCGCCCACTCCTGTGCCTTGACCGGCAGCCCGCTGTCGAGCTCGAGCGATGCCGGCAGCGTCTCGCCCACTTTTGTTCTTTGCAGCGCGTATATCAGCGCGTGCAGCTCCGGCACGTCCTCCGCGGCCTTGCTTATCGCTGACGGCTCGCGCACGACAGGCACCAGTATGATGAAGACGACGCCGACGAGAAGTCCAAGATAAGTCGACCTTCTTCGCAGTGCAGCGCGCACGCCGCCGATGATTTTGTCGAGCATGTTTTGGTCAGAAAGCACAATACGTGTCGCGTCTATCGCGAGTTGCCGACACGCGTCTTGCTTGCTCCCATGTCGCCTCGCGTCGAATACGTGCTCTTCGACCTCGACGGTCTCCTCATGTAAATATCCACAGACATTCCCACGCCCCGGGTTTCTGGTCTGACAATGTGACAGCGATTCAGAGGCGATCTACACGGCCGTGACGAGTTGAGCGCAACCTTCCATTTCGCACGTCGCGATCGACAGCCCTGACGATATGTATCGATGACAAGACGAAATTCTCGCCCCGTATGGTTGCGAAATGACGTGGGAGGTCTGCACGCAGCTTTAAATCGCGGGGCGATAGGTCTTTGACGGCGCGCAGATCAAGGCGGGCCTCATGGGCAAGAGTTCGTCGACGTTCCACGTCCAATATAGCGTACATTTGAGTAACCAACGTTACGTGTGCTAGACGAACAGGCCGCCGCGGCACATCTGTTCGCCGCGCTGCCGCCCATCGCACTCACCCCGGAGGCGTATTTGGTTCAGCGCCGCGGTCTGCAGGACCAACGCTGGCCCCGCGTACAGCTCCTCCCCGGCGCCGCGAAGCTCATCGCCCACTTGCACTCGCACGGCATACCCATGGCCATCGCAACAGGCTCGAACCGCGCCGAGTTCAAACTCAAGACAGCCCACTTGTCAGTAACATTTGGCGTGTTCGGCGAGAACGTCGTCTGCGCGGACGACCCACGCATGTACGGACGGAAGAGCAAGCCCGCACCCGATGTCTTCCTCCAAGCTGCCCAGCTGTTGGGCCGTGGCGAGGGCGAGGGGTCCAAGGGTCTCGTATTCGAGGACGCCATCCCAGGCGTCCAAGCCGCCGTCGCTGCCGGCATGAACGGTGAGTGACGCCTCCCCGCGCCCTTCCGGGATCTGCACGCAAATCCTTCGCGTTTCGGTTCGTGTCGCACGCCAAATACTTATTACTTAACCCTGCATTGACAGTTGTCTGGATCCCCGATCCTCGGCTTCAGCAGGTCGCCGGCGCTGATACAACGCCTGTCGTCCCACCCGAGACGCGGCGTCTGGCATCACTGGAAGACTTTAAGCCTGAGGAGTACGGTTTGCCTCCTTATTCCGCGCCGTAGGCCGCCAGAAGGGAACCCCGGAACGACTGCTTCTAGCCATTGACATCGCGCCGTACGTGTAGCAATGAAATGTAGAAACAAGTATGACTACCAGGTCCCGACACTCTTATCCACCGCGCGCAGGACGAAATCGGTCGTCACTTCAGTTACGCGTCGACGAGTTGGCTATGGTGACCAACCGCCACACACGCACCGGTTCTCGACTCGTTATAGATGCGCCGTCTACTCAGTCGCTCGATCACGCCTTTGACCGTTCTACAACGTTGATATCTCGCTGGCAACTCACTCCATCCGGCGTCGCGACCCCGGTTGCTTGCCAGCTAACTTTCACTGCACCATCTACGACTCTATGTGCACGTCGTCTGTGGGAGTCTGTTGGTCTCCTGCCTGCGAACTGAAGTACTGGAACCTTCCTTCGGCGACGCAGTACTTGGCCGAGTTCCGAGTTGACATCGGCGACGGCTGGCAGGTGCCCATGGCAGGTTCTGAATTACTTGTGTTCATCGTCTTTCCTTCCGCACCCGTCATCATGTTCAACTACTGCTTCCCGAAATGACCTCTAAAGGCGATCAGGAGCAGGATCAGCGCTCAGCGCTCAGCCCTTGGACGACTCAATCCAGGGAAACGCTAGGAACTTCGTCAACCCGTGCGCCTCGTCAACTCGTACGTACACAGGGATGCGTGTTTCCTTCTGCATCGCACGTGTGCAGTACGAACATTGCCATCCAGAGTGCCTCTGTTGATTGATATAGGTGGTTTTATAGCTTTTTAAGTAAGTACAACTGCACTGTTTTGGCAGGGTCTCAGCGCTGACAAGGAATGATCAGCAGATTGCAACACCCAAATGGGGACGAGTGACCGAAACACCGACTTTGCGGGCCCAACAACGCGTACGTGCAATTTGAGGCTTGCTGCGCCGCGGAGGGAAGCAATGCGTACACCGCTTCTTCTTTCAATTCTTTTTCCCCACCTCTTGCTTACTACAGCAGAGATCGTGGTCATTTATACCCCGAGTCCTCCGAAGACGGCGCTCTCTCATTCCCTCCTTCCTACCCCGCTGCACATCTGCTCCGTACGCTATAATGGGCTGGGTTCCCGCGTATTTCAATGCCTCAGTCGATCCCGCAGAGTGAGCGTCTCCGGCTCGGAGTCCTCTTCCCGCCGGTGCTGACTCGAAATTCACTCATCCTCCAGCCGCTTCCTCCAATCTCAATTGCGACAAAAGGTTATCCCGTTGTCGTACTCTCCCTTCGACCCCGTTCAAGATGATCCGAACTTCGACGAGCTCACACTGCCGGAGACGGTCGTAGAGGAAGAAGAGGTCGAAGGCGTCGAAGCGGTCCCGGAATGGCTCGAACTCGTGAGTCGTGCTAGGGTGCCTACGACGCCAAAAGCTAACGCTTCCTCGAGTTCTTCGATTTGGGTGAGCAGAAATCACCCCGGAACGGGGCAGGTCACCGACGCCGTCCGACAGCTTGGACGATTACCTTCAGCGGACTGTCTGCGAACACGCCCATCAAGGGGGCGATGGTCAGTGTATGATTACTATTCGTATGGACGGCTTTCTGAACCCCTCCGCGGACGGTTGTGTCTTACCTCTGCTTCTTCGTACTTGCCTGGTGGCTCTGGATCGCCCAAGTAAGCAAATCTAAATCCGCCATTACTCTCGAATTAATGCGTGCGTTGCAGGTCTTATACGACACGAAGGTGATCCCTTTATTCAGATGCCGCAACTTGCACCACTTATACAGACGTTTTATACTCGCAGTTCTATATCAACGACTGGTGGCATCGCGTCTTCCTGCTACTACAGTTCATTCTTTTCGGAGCTCTCAGCGCGTACGTCGACTTCAGACGCCTAACGCTTTGCTGATCGCAACTAGGTTCACCGAAGGCTTCGATGTGACAGTTGGTACGTGCTTTCTTCTTTCATCGCTGTGTACTGTCGGTGCCAACAATTTGACGCCAGGCTTCAAGACCATAGACCAGAGTGACGCTGGTGATGCCGCGTAAGGCCCGCATTGTAGTGCACTGGTCAGCGCTTAATTTGCTCCCAGAGATGCGACGTATGTGAAGCGAGCATTCCTCGCAATATCTTTGGTGTTCTTCGTCAGTCGCGTGCTTCTAGCCATCGAGTATTCCAGGAGTGCGCTACCAGCGCCACTTGGCGTAGCGCTCTACTAATCCGCTCCTTAGTTATACGGCTTGCAAGGCACCGGAAACTTTCCAACCTTTATATACTTGTCGGGACTCTCAGCGCCTCGGCCATCCTCTTCCTCGGATCCTTCTTTGTCACTCGCGCGAACCCTGACTCCCAAGGCTCGAACGCCCTGAAATTCATCATGTGGGGCTTGGCCATCGGCATCGAGGTTCTTGCGTACTTCTATGTCAGTTCCTCTACCACTTGGACGATGCCGAGTATGTCGCTCACTTGCCCATCCAGACATCTATGCCTCGCGGGCTTATACGATCCGGTTCTATGCCCAACCGACTTTCTACGCTCACCACGGTCGTCATCGGCGAGGGTTTGAACGGTCTGATCGATCCCGTGGTGCGCCCCGAGATTCGAAGTTTTATCTGCGAGTAATTGATATGCGAGAACGTCAGGTCTCAGCCGCGAAGAGCGTCGGCTTCAACGGCAAAGTTGCCGCACAAGTCCTCGTCACTGCGTACGCCTTTCATCCACCCATAGATGTACGGCACTGACGATAAACCCGCGTAAAGCTTATTTGTCTTCTTGATCTTCATCATATACTTCCAGTCCTTTAGGGCTCGCCAGGCGCCGACGTCTTTGCGTCAGAAACTCGTCGTGATGGTACACTTCCCGGTGCAACTGGTCAGTTACTTCGCCGATCTACTTCGTAACTTGATCTCATGGGATGAACAGTTCATCATTTTGCTCCTTGAAGGTTGGGCTCTGTGACCTCGACTCGTTAATCTTTGCTCACGTTCCTACTCAGGGATGAAGTCCGTCCTGAACATTACAGTAAGCGATACCACTTCCTCGGGTGCACGACCTCTGACGTCGATTAGACCTTGTTGAACTCGCTCGAATTCTTCATCCTCAAAGTCGCCAGTTCCACTGGTGATCTTTTAGACCCAGCTCCGGATATCATCTCGGCATATCAACAGATTGGTCTCAGTCTTCCGGAGCTGAACCAGAAGCTGTTCAATAGGACCGGCAACATCAGTCCCGAGCTGTCCCAAAACATCATATCCTCCGCGACGAACGTCACCCTTGACGATTTCGCGGACCAGGAGTACATGCTGAGGGTTCTGGCTGCCGCCTTCCAGGCTCTATTCAACGTCCGACACCTTATTATTGATCGTACGCGATGTAATACTAATATGAGGTCGCAGACGTTCAAGGTGCTCGACGACAAGCAAAACGACAAGTTTTCGTCATACATAAACGACGACAATCAGAATGGTCTTGCGGTGAACGGTGCGCTCCGGCGCCGCTAATCCCACCCTTATCCCTGGAGCTCATCTTGACGCATACGAAGACACGATCTGGATGTACCAGAATCCCGATCCCAACTCTGTATTCCCTCCTCCTACTCTGGCGGGGTTCCTTGACGACTCGGCCGGTGATCGTTTTGCGCCTTCGACCTGGATAGCTGGCATTGCTGGTGGATTTTTATTCTCCCTCGCTCTGGTTATGGCCTTCAACGGGTTGCATAGGAACCGTGCGTGTCATCCCCTGCCACTGGAGCGTAGCCACACCTAATGACACGTCTATAAACTAGGCTTTGAGTGGTACTCCCTCCTCTCCCGCATAATCGGAGGGCTCGGGGTTGCCGTCTTTGCGTTCGTCGACGTTAACGAAACCGCCCTTGAGAACTGGGTGACCACCGGCTGGTTGTACGTTGATGATCTCCGCCGGCCAATCTCGTCGAGCTCACTGTATAATTCTCCAGCCTGCCAACGATCGTGCTCTGCTACTTCATCCTCTACGTCGTCGATTACGTGCGTGGCATCCTCACGACCTGTATCGTCGTGTCTGAAATTTCCCGCAGGTCATCGCCGTAGCCACAGCTAGGGCTCTGCACAGGGAGCAGCTGCAGGCGCGCTATCAGCCCACCCTCAACCCCTCAGATTCAGTATCTCGGCTGAAAATATCGCAGCCCATCCAGACGCACGAAAAATACGAGTGAGACCGGGCGTCCACTGCAGCTGGGCCCAGTTTGCTATTCCGCGACGCACTGAGGCGCTTAATTTGCATAATTGTCGAAGTCTATCTATGCTTTACACTCTTTCAGACCACGTCACGCTCTTTGAATGAATATATAATAGTATGTGTTTTACTGGGATGCATCGAGGCAGTTTTTGTCGTCGGCGGAGACGCCGCTCGTATCTAATCCTTTTCATCTCAAGAATCAGACGGCCCAGCAGTGATGGTACAACATGTCGACTTCCGTATATTACAGCAGCGGATAACTGTAAGCTGTAAAGTGTACAACGGCGGCACAAACATCATGATAAAACGAAAAGTTAGAAATACTGTCCGGCGCCTGCATAGCCTCCAGTACGCTGCGGCGTACCGTCTTCCAAAGAGGTATTGGCGATTGCATCGATAATGTCCTCCGTAGATGCCGATGGAGGAGAGTATGCGGGTACAGGCGGTTCGAAAGGTTTGCTCGCAACGGCGGAGCGTCCCGCTGGGATGAGCGTCTTGAGCGCCGCGACTTGCGGAACAGGCTGGAAATGGACCTACGATGAAGAACATGCTCAGCACACCGCGCCAACGAATGAATGAATGAATGGGAGTGGTGCTTACTGTATCGTTGAGTTGTCTGTAGGCCTTCAAGAACGCGCCAACGCTCTCGATCTCGCGCACAAGGGCAGCCTTGGCCAGCTTCGCGCCGGCCTCCTTCTCCGCGCCTCCGCTCTTCGTAGCCTGCACGCGCTCCCCTAGACTCGCCTTCTTCAGTCCCTCAAGCTCGTCCCGCGCCCAATTGAGAAACGCGACCGCCTCGCCAGCGCGCGGACCAGGTCCGCCCTTCGCCTCGCCCGCATCGACGCCGAGCCATTTGTGCGCGAGTGCAGCAGATAACGCGGCTTCGCGCTCGGCGTGCCGACGGAGGTCGGCAGATGCAGAGGAAGCGGATCGTACGAGCGAGAAGGCCGCGGAGTAGTTCTCGGAGACGTGCAGGAAAAGTTTGGAGACGACGCCAGGAGAGGGGTGCGATTTAGGTAGAGGCGGCCCGGGCGTGAGCGCGCTTTCTGCAGAGGCGCGCGAGAACATGGTGCGTAAGGCGAGTGTATGTGCATCTGCTAGTGCCAGTCTGCCAGCAACGTTTGAATGACGCGCAACTGAAACTGGAACTGGGAGCGCACCTAGACAATGCATGTAGAACGTCTGCGCTGAGGTCGACAGGTCGCGGTGGGCTCTTGAGTCCGTTCTTCGTCTCGTACGTGTCCCAGGCTGGTATGACTTTCTCCGCGATGTGGCCGAACACGCCTGCAGCGCGACAGAGCAGCTTGACTGCGCCGGCAAGCGCGTCGTCGTTCGCTTTGCGCTGGGTACCAGACGTCCCGCGCTCGTGCTCGTACGCGCCGAGAGGTGCCGTCGTCGCGTGCGCGAGATCTGACAGCGCGAAGGCATATGTGAGCAGCGTGAACGCGAGCTCGGCGTGCAGCGTGTGGACGTCGACGCGCGGCGAGGACGAGAGCAGATGCGACGAGAGCGTCGAGCGCCAGCTGAACACTGCAGAGTACGTCAGCTCGACTTCAAGAAATCGCGTAGCACGTACCTGGCTGGGCCTTGAGCGTGACCGCGTCGGCCTCGACCGCGTCGATGAGCGCATAGAGCCAGGGCAAGTACTCGTCGATTGTCTACTACGGCGCGTCAGCGTGACGTCCCACCATGGGGCTACGACAGACCTTGACGAGATTGAGGTAATCGCGCTTGCCGTCGCTGCGTTTAGCAGACTTGAGCAGCGTCTTGAGACCGGCGCGCGCAGTGGTCGTGCGGGCGATATGCGCCGGGTCGCCGCCCGCGACAAAGTCAGCGAACGAGACCGAGCCCGTCGTGGGCAGTTCGTAGACCCACATATGGCGGGGCGATGTGGCCCGATGCGCAGACCCAAGTTATAAACGGACAAAGTGACAGCGACGCGGGATTGACCCGGCTGTGCATCCGGTGGCGTGAGGAATTCGAATCATAAGGACTATACGTTGCAAATGCAGAATGTATTCAGACGTCGTAAATGTTAACGATGACAAAGGAGAACGGGTGTTCTACAAGCTGCAGTCCATTCAAACCAAGGCGCGCCGCGAGCCAGAGACACAATCACAAGTCGTTGAACAGTTCAGCGCTCAGCCGCACGTGATGCCATCCTCAAGGATGCGGTTGCAGCGCGTGCACTTGACGTGTCTGTCAACGAGACACAGGCCGACACCGAGCGGGAACCAGAAGATCGCGGCGAGCACACCTGGACCATATTGTCAGCATTCAAAAGCTGAGCTATGGCTGTATTGACGCACCAAGAAGACCGAAGCGAGTCTTGGAGATGTGGCCGTTCATAAGGCAGACCATCTCTGGGTGGTCCGGCGGGAGGAACGTCGTGACGCGGTTGCCAGTGACCGGGTCCTGGTAGAAGTAGACCGGGACTGCGTGCGACGGCCCAGCCTGCATGGTTGCCTGCTGGGCGGGCTGCTGCGGCTGCTGAGGTTGGTCGAGCTCGATGAGCGGCTTCTTGTTGTCGCTCAGCACGGTCTCGTACGACGGCGGCAGCGGGTCGGAGGAAATCTGCTGCATAGTCGACATGGTGGTCAGAGGTCAAGTTCTGTAGTGGGAATTTGGGAGTGCGCACGTTCATAGTCATGTTGTAGGACGTAGAAATATCTGGAATGTGAACGTGGACACTGGTCAAGGCGCAAGTTCAGCTCCGTGGCTCCGCAGCGCGTCACTGCGCAAAGTGGCTGCGCAGCCGACATTGCCACCCGGGGCCGTTTTCCAAGTCGATCCCGGTTTTGTCTTCGAGTCAGCGCGGCGGCCACATCCAGGCACGGCACGGTGATGACAGTATGCCGTCAAGTCGTGGTCCGTGCCACTGGAATGGGTTAGGCTCAACAAAGCCCCTCCCGGCCTCGGCCGGGAGTCCTCCTCCGGAGGGGCTTATGCACTTCTGGGTCCGAACAGGGGGGTTTAAGTTACGCGATTATCTGCCTTCCCTCAACAGCTACCGACCAGGGATATATGAACAAAATGTACCCAAGAAGGTATAGGTGACGCTCGTAAAGTTTGCATAAATTAAGAGCGTGCGCAAGTGACGCGCTGTGGTGGTGAATCGGGTGGTTGCGAAAAGCGCGCGCACCGAATCATAAGACATTGAAACGTCTTTCCGGCACATTTGGTGCCAATAGTGACGCGAAAACCCCTATGATTAGATAAAATGAGAGTCTCCAAGTGATAGAGGGTGCAGTGAAGCGACAGGTGCAGTGTCTGTTGTCCCTAGATATGCGTATGCACCGAATCCGACGGGAACTGAGTCCTTCGCTTAGGGCTCTCTGCAGCTATCTACAGACTAGAATATATCATATTATGGTCTCAGGGATGTTTACCAGGCGTTATGCTGCCGGAGAACATCATTTGGGACAGTGCAGAGTTTGAGATAGGTGCACCGGGCGAAATCTGCACGACATCCTACAGACCGTGCAGGCCTAACCGCGTCAAAACACGCGACGGAATCAAGACTTTGGACCCTGAGGTACGCCCACAGGAAGTAGACTGTGCGTAGCTTCAAGGGGAAAGCGCTCGTGAGGCGTCCAAAATGACCCCGCTGAAGCCTGCGGCGTGGGCGCAATAAGTCACGGGTCAATGCGTTCCATAGTTCTTTTACGCTGCAGAATCAAGCGAATACATGTCCGGTACCTTATTATGTACTGCTTAGGGCAAGAGGAACGCACGGGACGGTGTAAAATGCGTAAGTTAACCCCCCCGGTCGGACCCAGATTGTCACAAACCCCTTCTGGCGAAGGACTTCCGAAAGCGGAAGGGGTTTGATCCGAACCTAGGAATGGGTCGCAGAGGGAGCGGGTACGGAACCGGACCCATTTGCCTTTCTGGGCGGGGCTTCGGAATTCCCGGGCCTGGATGCACATTTTCGATCCTGAAGGCGATATCCTCTACAATAAATTATTTCTCCGGCCAGAGGAGACCTCCTGTATACATGACGAGCCGACTTCTGAGCAACAGAGTCACGCGTCAGTAACCTGCTTGTCCAACCAGTTCCACAGCTCTTCAGCCGTCTTCTGGTCTGCAGCGTCCTTGGTAAGTCGACCCTCCGCGGCCCAAGGGATGAGGTACTACAGCTCATAATCAACGCCACGAGCATAAAGGGGAGTCTCCGAGTCGATACTCACCTTTCCGTTCATGGCCGCTGCCTCAGGCGCAGTGCCGGCGAAGAGCTGAGTGATTCCGCCCATCGACAACGGAGACCATTTCTGCCGTATGGCGCACGATGATGAACAACATGCTCCCGCAACAGTACTGATCACTCACGATGAGCCACGTGAGGGGAGGATGCGACAAGAACCACGGCACGTTTCTCTGCAGTTCGCTCTTGAATACGCCAGGATGCAAAGACGTGGTGACAATCTTGTCGCCGTACCGGCGCGCGAGCTCGTTCGCAACCAGGATGTTGCCAAACTTACTCTGCGCGTACAGCGAGTTTAGGCTGAGCTTCCGGCGCTCCTCGCCGTCGCGCAGGGTCGCGTAGTCGATTTTTGGGAACACCTTGTACATCGCAGCGGAGGTTACCACGATCCGCGGCTTGTCGGACGGGTTGGACTCGTATGTCTGAAAGAGAACGGGGAGGAGCAGTTTCGTGAAGTAGAAGTGACCAAGGACGTTCTGGCGCGCAAATCAAAGGCTAGGACGAAATAACAACTACAGTCAAAGACTCACGGTTCCAAATGCCATGTCGTAGCCTTGGACTGTGAGGTCATCCATGGGCGCCCATGCGATGCCGCTGTTCAGGGATGAGCCCTCCATGCTCGTGAGACACGTGGCCGGGACGTACGCGTTATTGAAAACTGTGTTTAACTGGGACTCCCTCAACATGAACGCCTCCGCTGCCTGCCTGATCGAGGCGAAGTCCGCTAAGTCGAGCTTGAGGAATATCGCGGTGCGTCCGGTCGCCTGTTCGAGGTCGGCGATGGCGTTCTGCGCCCGCGTCTCGCTCCGCGACGCCATGTACACCTTTCCGCCCTTCTGTAGCAGTGCCTGTCACAATTTCACGTCAGTACTAGTTATGCCATTCATGAGAGTACCTGCGTACCTTTACCGTCTCCTTGCCAATGCCCGTGTTGCCGCCAGTCACGATATAAACGCGCCCAGTTAGGTCCGGCATATTGTTCACCGTCCAAGACGAGGTGCTGGGCGGAAAAATCTCTCTGAAGCTGCTCATGGTCACAATGAGGTTGGCTGCGAGCTGTTGCGAGGTTGTGAATGGTGGCTTGTGATGACCATGCGCCAGCTATTTAACTTGCATAGCTGCTCTTCCCGGCTGGTCGCACTCGAACGCATGGAAGGGCTTGGATGCGGTCCGAGTCGGCAGCGAGGATGAAGGGAAAAGGGTGTCACGCGCCGCCGATATCGGTCGGCTAAGCAGATGACAGTCCGCTTAGTCAGCAGTGCACTCTTCCTGAACGTACAGTATTCCAAAGAGACATAAGCACATGCAGGCAGGGAATAAGACATATTAATATACGTGTACGTATCTCGAGAGGCATGTAGTACTGTGATTTTGCGTCAGGCGACCAGGAGAAGTAAATCTCGGCGACTACGCAGACTTCCACTCACTGCACGCGACCCGTATTCCGAACGCGTTGGCGAGAGCTGCTCCTCAGTATCTCGCAGTCTAGGCGAGTGTCGCACACGTTTCGGCAGGTTTCGGCAGGAAGCGCGTCAGTTTTCGACGTTGCGACAGCTCTCGCCACGCAGCAGCGATACGAGTCGCGCGCGCAGTGGGTACTGCTCTCCTCTTGCGTCAAGTACTTGAAAAATATGCACGTGAAATGGACTTCGGGACTCGGTCGCACGACCACTCTGAACGGCCGGATCTGGCGCAAGCACAAGTGAACTGCATCCTGCCGCAGAACGCGTCGCCGCGGGGCTGCCGGTCTTGACAGCCTTCCTGCCTTATCTTCCAGGCTCAGGCTCTCTCGCGCACCATGGGCGTCGTGCAGAGCGTACGCACGCTCCTCGCCGAGCTGCGCAGCGTGTACGACCGCTACAACCGTCTCAAAGCACGCATCGACGCCGACCCGGGCATCCCGGTTTCCAACCCTACACGCTCGTTCTGGATGCACCCTCTCGTGACGCTGCCAGCGCCTACAGATGAACTGCCGCAGCATGCAGACGTCGTGATCATCGGCTCGGGCATCACAGCAGCGAGCATCGCTCGAACACTCCTCGCAGAAAGCCCGGACCTCACCGTCGTCGTGCTCGACGCTCGCGACGCATGCGGCGGGGCCACAGGACGTAATGGAGGACATATGAAGTGAGTAGTTGATCCTGTTGTTCTCGGGCCTCCGCGGGATTCCTCGCTCATCGGACATACAGGCCGTATCTGTACGAAGAGTACGGCATCATCAAGAAGAAGTTTGGTACAGAGATCGCCCAGAAGACTATCCGTTTCCGTCAGATGCACCTCCCGGAAACTATCAAAGTCGCAGAGGAGGAGGGGGTGTTGGAGTCGTGTGGTGCACGGGAGGTCGAGAGTCTCGACGTGCACTACCACGCGGACGTCTTCGAGGAGTACAAGCAGCGTTTCCTGGAGTGGCGACAAGATTCTCCCAAGGAGTCGGCGCGCTTTGAGATCTACGAGGCGGAGGAGGCGCGAAGTGTATGCGTCCCAGTATTCCGTCACGTCGTATCTAACTCGTTTTGCAGAAATTCCACCTTGCGGACCATTGTCAAGGTGCAATTGTCGGTCCCGCGGGTGCCATACATCCGTACCGTCTGATTACAGCGATATGGAAGCGTCTCACAGCAGAACATCCCGACAAGTGCGTTCTCTCCGTTGTCTCTTTTTGAGGTCGTCCTCACACTCTTAGCAGCTTCTTCCTCTTCACGCATACGCCCGTGAACGCTGTACAGGCTGCCTCCAAGTTTAATGGACTCTACACCGTACAGACCCCTCGCGGGGTAATAGTCACCCCACACGTCGTCCACGCCACGAACGCCCACACATCGCACCTCCTCCCGCGCATGCGCGGCAAGATCATCCCCACACGTGCGACCTGCACCGCGCAGCGCCCAGGCCAATCAAGTTCCCCCTCAACGCTCGACGGCGGCCGCTCATGGTTGCTGTACCATAAACGCGGCTACGACTACCTCACGCAACTGCCCGACTCGCGCGAGTTAGTTCTCGGCGGCGGATTCATGCGGGGCGAGGACGACGAAGGGCTTGGTGATATCGGACTCGCGGACGATAGTGCGTACGATCCGATGGTCGTTGCGTATCTCGGCGGGGCGCTCCCTGCGTGGTTCGGGGAGCGGAACTGGGGTGCTGAGGCTGCGGATTCGGACGATGGGAGTTCTGGGGACGACGGGTGGAACGCAGGTCGTCTCAAAGCTGCGTGGTGCGGTATTCTCAGCATCAGCGCGGATGGACACCCGTGGGTCGGACGTGTACCCGAGAAGATCGCACAGAGACCGTCCCCGACGCCGACGGCGAAATGGAGTACGCGCACAGCGGCGCCGGGCGAGTGGATCTCTGCAGGATACTCGGGCGACGGTATGGCTGCCGCGTTGCTCTCTGGGCGCGCCGTGGCGTACATGATACTGGACCGCGAGGACGAGTTCAAGGTGAAGGACTGGCTGCCGGAACCGTTGTTGATCACGCCGAAGCGATGGGCAAAGGCGAAGGTGGAGGATCGGCTTTCTGAGGCGTGGGCGCATCGAGGTCAAGGCAATGCAAAGAACTAAGTACTCTCCGCGCTCATTGTCGCTTTCTTACTGTATGTGGATCGATGTACGTTGTGGAAATACACATCCGGGGCTGTTGTAGTCTTCGCCCGGGCTGGGTCGCGTACTTCCCCGGACAGCGGGGTGTACAGAGAGACGGATGCAGGGGACTGCTGTGTGGTCGCGGCGTCGCCTGCGTAGAGGGGGTGAATTCGCAGTGAAGGACTGACGTTCATTATCACAGAGAGGTGTTGGACAAAAGCTGTATCTGAGGATTTACTCGTAGACGCGAGACTCTGATCGTCATGTTTGGCATTTGTGTAGAATATCCAACCCAGGCGTTGCACATAAGAGCATTCTATATGCTGCGTCGTCCGTAAGTAAGAGACCGAGTTAGCTCCTTCAGCTGCTGCATTTGTTGGTCTGTAGTTGCCGTTTCGTCACGGTCGCCGACCAGCAAAATGCCTTGCACACGTACGTCCAATTTCGGAGCGGCGAGGCTTCGCACGACAGTTGTCAAGATGGAGACGATGACTTTGCAAGGTGGACCATACTGCCATGTCGTGAATGACAGAAGTCGGAGTGCTGGACATTCGAGAGGACACGACAGCAGCTTCACAGCATGCGTGTCGCAGAGATCCGCATCCTCATACTTCGCGGGGTCGGGGAAGGGGTCGAAGAAGCCGGCCTCATACGTTTTCTTCGCGATGAAGATTACCGACAAGGTCTGCAAGGCAGGGAGAACGCAGCTCGTAGGACGCAAGGTTTCGAGTTGCTTCCACGCGTGACACGAAAGTTTGAGTTCCGTAAGACGTTGGAGATCAAGTGCTTCCGCCAGACGAAGAAGCTTCTCGCCATCGCGGCGCGAGGTCGCTTGACGCTCTCGGCCATCAACGTCAACCGCGATGAGCGTTTCGTACCTTCCATCGGAGTCAACCTGTAGCGACAGCGTACCGATGGATGCAAGATGCGAAAAGACGCGTGCTATATGATCATCGGTATACGCAGGGCGGACAGAGAGCTTTCTGATTTGGTCCGCTTGCAGTGCCGACATGAGGGCGCTGTATTGTACCGAGGATGTCCACTCGGTGATGCGCAGGCAGTCGAGTCTATGCGGGATCGCGACGAAGGCGTCTGAGTCCCACCATGTGTCGATATTGATGGACTGTACCTCAATCTGCAGAGTACGCAGAGAGGGGAAGAACTTGAAAAGTTCACACAGAAGGGAGTACGTGATATCGACATTGCGAAGGGTGATGCTTGTGATGCTTGGAGAGGGTTTCGTGGAGTCCTGCGTTAGAAGGTCGCAAACTCCGTGGAATTCGAGGACCTCTAGGGATGGATATCGCGACCAGCGATCTCGAGCGCGCATACCGAAGTCAGATACGGCCATTCCAGAGTCGTAAGAGTCTGGCCGATTGAGCGATAATCGTGTCAGGAGTGGCATTTTCTGCGGCAAGAATGCCAGGATACGGTGCCATCGATGGCAGCCTTCTGTCGAGATATAAAGGGACTTGATATGCGCAGCATGTGCTGTTAGATGCGCAAGTATCCTATCCTGGATACCGGTTTGGGAGTGCGCGGAGAAGAACAAGTCCAGCGTCACTGGAACTTCCTTGCTGCGCTCGAGGAGCAAGGGAAGGAGGCGGTAGTTGGACGTGTTGGCTACGCGTGGATAGTCCCACGGGCAGCAGTGTGCCTCTAATTCCATCATCAGGTCGTCGTTATATTGTAAAGGGTCACAGTCCACGAAGATGCCGATGTCGGACCAAATTCGCGCGTCGTTGAGCGCGGCAGCGCGCCACTGCTGACAGACGGCAGACGCGGTCAGGCGCTCATCTTGTTCGAGGGAGACAAAGATGATCGCCAGGATGTCGTGCGGAAGACGGGCGGCAGGGCACCGTGCGTTGCGCTGAGCCAGGAAACGCCCACAGCCTTGGCGAACCGCGAGATAGACATCGGCGGGGGACAGGGACTCCGCGTGCTGCCCAAGGAGACACTCGATATGCACGGCAAGAGCGGTGACCTGTGCGCTGCCGCTGGACATGCTTTACGCGTGGTGAACGTGAGCGTCCAAGTTGGCGATCGTGATTCAAACCCCGCTGTTGTTTAGTGACATTGTTTACCTACCTCCAGCCCTATAGGGCTTTCAAGCGACGCATTGGCGGGTCTAAATCACACGTATAAGTTATTACTTACTTCTAGATGGGCGTGGTGTGGTTCATTCAATCGACGGCTTGTAATCTAATTACACTCCTGATCCACGTGTTCGAGGAACTGGAGAAGCTGAGACGCAGGATATCATGTTCAGTATATGTCCCATTGTGCGGTGAGTACGTACAAAGTTGTGCCGCTGCTCACCCAGCCGTTTACCTTCGGCTGTTTTGAGCTGGTCGCGGATGTGAACCAACTTGACGTGGAAGTGCCCGATCGCCGAGTCTTCGGCGTCTCCTAGTACTGGAGGAACGTAGAGCGGCCTGTACTTGATATGTGAGCTGACAGACGACGCATCAGGGTGGTTCCTTCACCTGTCTATCCTCGAACTGTACGCTGCACATCGTAAAACGCCTAGAGAGCAGGTTGATCTCGACTGAAGTAACAGGCGACGCGTCTCTCACCTATCGCTCCAATAGCGTCTAAGCGGTCTGCGTCCTGGACGCAATGCAGCTCGAGGCATTTATCATGCCACGCTCCCCACTGGCCAGCAGCGCGGAGCTTCTTTTCCGTGGTCCAGCTCACGTGCTCCACGACGCGTAACACGAGCTCAGCGCGCTCTGCAGAAAGCACGTCGCTAAACTGCGCGAAGAACGGCGCGAAATGCGCGCGCGCGTCCGTGCCTTCTGGTACGTATTTCTTGTCAAGGATGTCGTGCAGCAGTGCTGCGAGCTCGACCACGAAGAGATCCACGCTTGGGATCCCGCGCGCGAGCTTCATCGCGGTGTGGCGGACGCGTAAAACTGCACAGGGGGGTCAGCTTCCCATAGCCCGGTGTCGACGACGCGTCGAGTTACCGTGGAGAGGGTCATGCGACGGGTCGTTGTGGGCCATCGCCTCGCGCATCAATTTTTCGGCCGCATCGACAGCGACGCGCTCACGTTCTGTGGGGTACACGCTGGAGATGGTCATGGTGTCTGGTCAAGAGCGATGTGCGTTTAGTCACATCAATATTGTGGCGGCTCGCCGCGGAACAGTATCGCACTTTAGGGCAGGCGCTTTCGCGTTGGAGTTCGAACTCTCAAAGGACTAACCTTCAATGATGAAATCAGCGAACGAGACCCATCTGTACACTTCGAGAAACAACTTCGAATACATAGTCATCTTGCAGTAAGACTTCCCGGATTTATCTTCCAGAGGAGAAAAATGTGGTGTACGAGAGATTGCGGTTCATTATAAAAGGGTATGTAGGCTACCGTTTTTACATAGGTTACAGTTGTTGGGGGTCATGAAAGTTCGTTAATGTAAGAGACGATCGAAAGTGCTGCAGGCGACGGCAATGCTTCCTTCTTAGTTGAACTTGCCGAGGTGGGCGGCGTCCTTGTGCACGCTCTTCGCCTCGGTGTGCCTGGCCTTCGCAGCGCGGGCCTCGCGCTCAGCGTTAGAGACGAGGTCCTTGACGTGCTGCTTAGCCTGAACGACAGCCTGGCGGGCGTTGATGAGAGCCTGATCGGCGGC